>CABHPH010132802.1:0-63881 GCA_902168325.1 Peromyscus nudipes
ACACGGGAGTCAGTTTATTATTAAAATACAAACGTTCAACTATGTCAAGCCATTCTCTGTGCAGCGTACTTCCAAATGCAATATCACCTTTACCAACCAAGTCTAACTCACGTGACTTCAGTGCACCAGTCTTAAGTCTGCTAAGACCATTTAAAGAGCAGTGCAGAGGAGGAAGAGAAGACATCCTTCTTTGTAAGTGGCAGACAAGCTTTGCCAGATTGTCTTTGGGGTTCTATTCTGGAGACTATTCAATTTGGTTTGGGGGCACTTTTAAAACAGCCATTTGGCACTTTCCATTTGGAGTTCTTAGGCACAGTGTGACAGAGTGAGCTTGGTGAGCCCTTCACCATGCATCCGATACAGCAGCTGAAACTCAGCAGGCAGCTGGTGAGACTCCTGCCACTTGGTGGTAAATTTGGTTCCTTTTTTGTCATAGTAATGGTATGGAAGATCTTCCCTTGTGTTGGGGTCAAATCCAAAAGGCCAGAATCCATACAAGTGGATCTCTTCACAGACTGCAGATGCAAGAGTGTACATAAGGATGCCTGTGCTCAGTCGTTTGGGTGACAAGTGTTTGTTTTTCCAGTACCTGGAGAATGATAAGTACATGCAGATTCACTGGTGGGTGCTGAAGGTCTCAATCAGGTAAGTTAATACACAGGGCTGGGAGCTAGATTTGTCTATACTGTTTAGGTTTCATGGATAGATACACTAGTCCCATTGCACTGGCCTGTCCCCTTCTAGATAAGATTTAAAATGTTATAAAAATGAATTAAAATGGAGCAGAATGGAGCAAAATGGTGAAGTCAAAGATTTGGGATAGGTTGGGAGATGACCCAGGTCTCTCCCCATTTTCAGTAGTGACATTGGGCTATATTTCAGTCGTTAATCTTCGGGGTCCAGTTCTATTATCTCTTACGTTCTTGGGAATGGTTGTTGTAATTACTCATCACATGCATGTTCTCAAAGAAAAGGTCCCAGTTTGGACTATAAATAATACAATTGCCCTTCATTTTGGAAACAAATCAATTTTCTAGACCATGAGTTCTCTTTCAATGGAAGTTCAACTAAACAGAATTTTTTTTTTTTTTTTTGGTTTTGGTTTTGGTTTTTAGAGACAGGGTTTCTCTGTGTAGCTTTGGAGCCTGTCCTGGAACTCACTCTGTAGCCCAGGCTGGCCTCGAACTCACAGAGATCCACCTACCTCTGCCTCCCGAGTGCTGGGATTAAAGGCCTGCACCACCACCACCCGGCTAAACAGATCTTAAATTTGAAAGGTTTTAGGAAATAACAGGAAGCGATTATCTATTAGAACATGAACATCTGATTACTGGGTCTTCTAGAACCCATCTGAACTTATAATAAGACCTGTGCTCTGGTGTGATGCCTGGGTTCCTTACATAGGAAGCTGTGGGAGTTGAGGCAATACTCAGATGAGTCAAAGAAAAAGAGTTCTACAATTAATCTTTCCTTTAAAAATGTCCTGGATGGTTGTCTCATTTCTGGCTGCATATTAGAGTTATCTGAGAAGTTGTTAAAAACACATCAAATGCTTGGTCCTCCTCTCCCTCACCACATTGAATCTTTCAAGCACAGTCCAGATAGTAATACTGTATTTTAAAACTCTGATTTTTATAAACAGCCAGAACAGAAAGTTACTGGATTAGATAAAAACGTTGAATCTCCAGCCAGTCTCCCTGTCAAGCCATAAGGCGCAGCATAGAGCTCCTTAAATACGCAAACATTTAATCACAAAAGCAGATTATGCCATTTATGATTTATCCAGGGGGTTCTTAGTCCTGCAGATCTACAAACACCTAAACACCGAACAAAAAGGGTATTTTAAAGCCAATTATAATTTTTTTCTTTTTCTTTTCTAAATTGTTATTTTCTTTTTTTTTTTTTTTTTTGGTTTTTCGAGACAGGGTTTCTCTGTGTAGTTTTGTGCCTTTCCTGGAACTCACTTGGTAGCCCAGGCTGGCCTCGAACTCACAGAGATCCGCCTGCCTCTGCCTCCCGAGTGCTGGGATTAAAGGCGTGCGCCACCACCGCCCGGCAATTGTTATTTTCTTTAAAAAATTGCATTGTATAATTTAGCCACTGGTGTTACCGGGACATACCTATTTGTACAAGGGGAGTTCTTGAGTTTTGGTTTCTGTGACTGTGCACTAAGAGGCGATAGGAAAAATAAAAAGGAGTGAGTGATAAACAGACTTTTCATTTAGCACTTGGTTACAAGTTAGGAATAAACATTTAGCACTTGCTTACCAGTTAGGAATAAACTGAACTTTTTAACTAGAATGCTCCATTCATTCATTAAAAAGATAAGAGTTTTTTCCCCAAGAACTAAACCAACCATAAAGTCTAGTGAACTAGATAGCTCCCATGTCCAAGAGATTACAATATTGATTTACCATCTGGTGGGGTATGAGTTAAATGTAATAAAATATACACACCTGTTGACATGTTGCATTATATTTCCAGGCCAAGCCAACTGGACCTTTAACTGACCTCTGTGTTCAACGAAAAAGTCAACTAACGTTCTGGTTACGGTTGCAGAAGTGTGGAAGAAAAATGCAGGGATCCAAAGGATGGCCCCATCGAGCTTTTTTAAACTGAGGAAGAAGTTGTTACGGTCTTGAATGGTTAAAAGATTGTTGTAATATTTTTCCAGGATGCTGGGGTTGAAGGTTGTGAGGTTGGTTTTCCTCCCAACATCTTTTTGGAAAGCCTCCGTAGGGGCAAAATTGCATCGAAAAACAAAATCTGATTTATCTATTTCTTGTCCACACTGACTCCCTGTCAAGATTCCACTGTTTCCAACCACAGCACAAATATTATAACGCTTATTCATAATGGGGGATACATCTGGGAGCAGTGAGCGGAAGTTATTGCTAATAGAGAAAACGTATTTATGGCTGGAATAATCATAATGCATCAGTTGTCCAATCCGAACACTATTCTTGGTCAAAGAAAAATTTTTTATTACATCGACATGCTGAAGAATTTCTTGCCTAAAATAAAAAAAGATTCATTAAATGCATTCCATTAAAAAAGAACCAAGTTTCCATCTTATGCTTCTATTTAATTCAGACAAGAACCTTAAGCATATTCAATTCAAGTACGAGTATACATTCATATTTGTGGGCTCCAAAGGGAGGACTGTTTTTTATAATGTACAGGCATGGCAATATATTTCAGTCAAGTTCTGAACGGAATATTTGGATGTTAGTAAATTCAGTGTACAGTTTGGCCACTATTTCTTGGTATTCTGGTCTACTCAAAGAGTGTATTTGATTAGGGAGGAGGCAGATGCCAAACTGTGTTAGAAAATACAGGGAGACAATTTACACAGGCCTCAGAGAGCTCACATTAATGCACAAACATTGGTGACTGAGAGCTTGTAATTAGGGACTACTTGTTTGCTATTGGAGTGTAGTGCTCAGGAATATAAAATACTACAGGTGTCTAATAAAGCTAAATAGATATGGGTCAGTACATAGTACAGTAATATCTATTATTAAAATATGAAAATGGGAAGAGCAGTAGGTAGAAATGAGATGATAATCTCATTAAGGCCTGCTGAATAATGAAGCATGGATCTATTTTTCTGCTTGATTATTTGGAATTACACTTTAGTAGGATATAGCTAATAAAAAAATAAGCCATTGAAACCTGAAAAAACACAAGAGAAAAGTGATAGTTAGAATTGACTTCAGCTGATTTCACACTGAGCTTTCTGTATAATTGTCTTCTCTTAAGTCTCAGACACTTTAAATAGTTGAGGGACAAGCAACATGCTACTTTGCTTCACATTCTCCAGTTACAAGAAAGCAAACAAAGTCCAGTGCCTTCTGTTTAAGCCACAGCAGGGTGAAAAGAAATATTATCAAATTCTAGGACAATGAAGGCTGGTACAATCATTTCAGTTTTCAGTTCCCAGCACAGTTTTTACAGTGGTTATAAACACAACTTAAAATGATAATACTAAAATTAATTAAAGATTTCCTAAGAAATAGATTGAAAGGCAGGAAGTTTTGAGAAGGCAGTGTTACTTTGATTGGTAGATAGGGAGACTTGGCTCAGTGTAGGAAAAATACTGTAATCAAATTAGAGATGTGTTTGGTGTGTTTGGGTGACTGGTGTAAGGTTTTCTACCTTGAAAACTGTCTGTATTGTCTGCAAAATTAAATTTAGATGAAAATCCCAAAGGCCAAAGCTGAAAAACACTTCCATGGTTTATAATTAATGGCCACAAACTAGTTTATAATTAAGCACAAATACTTAAATAACTGTAACCATAATCCTATGATTATATCAATTTAAAAAAACATTTTTTTTCCTGAAACCATGTGTTTCTTTTGATTCTGCTAGTAGATTGTAATTTTTCAAAAGGTACAGTGACAATAAATGCCAGGGCAAAAACACAGCTCCTTTACTGGTTTATAAAGTAAGTGTTCACAGCTCTAATGAATACACTAGATGGCTCACATCACATTTAGTGGCATAACAATCCCAGGGAGGAGGGGAGGGGGAAGTCTATGGTTCTGAGACCAGAACCACCGAGATTTAATTAATTTTGTTCTTCTCTCCCACCTAAAACCAAACCAAACAATAAAGACAAAACCTCTTCATAAACAAAAACAGGCTACTACAGTTACTAAAGCTTCAAAGGCTTACTGGAAACAATCAGACAAAACCCAAACAAAGTCATGTTTACATACACGTATTTGGGCCCGCATCTCCACTAGTGATCCAATAAGGTTCCAATAAGATTGTATAACTACATTTTTTTTAAGTGAGGGATCCTCTGCTTGCAATTAACCATTTTTTTCCCTTTTGAAAAAAACAGACAACTTGGGTGCAGCCAGACTTTACATCATGGTGTTCAGTCAAGGCCAAACTAGGAAGGATGCTGGCCATCCTGATTCTTCATTTTTAGAGGGCACTCACTGCAAGCATTTGAGGGGAACGGCCTTTCACTATCTCTGCTTGCATTTAGGATTGGATAAAGCCCATATACACTTGCAGGTGGGTGAGATGAGTTGTAGCTTGTTTGTTTGCTTGCTTGCTTTTTGATGGTTTTGGGTTTGTTTTTGTGCTGTGTGTTTTATTGAGTTTCAAAATTAAGAGCAACAACAACAACCACCACCAACCTCTCTTCCTACCCTACCTTTGATGTAAAAACGCAGTCCGATTAAATGTCCATTTAGAAGGTTTCTCTTGGAGTTCATGGGTGAGAGAATTCGTAATGGGCACAAATGACGGGTCTAGAAACTTCAGCGCAAACTGTGACCTAAAGAGGAGCATGAGTTCAGACAGGCGCTGGCCTCAGCCAGGGGAACCCACAGAGCAGTGACAGCTCCAGCAACAACCGGAGAGGGCAGCTGGCACACGGACAGGCCCATCGCACAGCCCCTCTCCTTTGGCACCTTCTCTGCTTTTACACACACCCGGAAGAAAGGAAGAAAAGGGGAAACTCTTCCTCATTGTCCAGCCCTCCGGCTGTAGGGGAGACCATAAAAAAGATGGCGGTCACGCAGACAGCCAGGGTCGAAGCCCGGTGCAGGGCTGCTGTCCGCGGCGCGGCGGGGACTTTGAGTCAGCACCGCGGACAGCAGCCTCCTCCGGCCGGACCCAGCCACCGGAGCCCGGCCTGAGAATTGATTTTTGGAGAAAGGGCAGAGGAAATTCGAGACTCCCGAGAAAGGGGTGGGGGTGGGGGTGGGGGTTCCAGCCTTAACCTTTTCCTTCCCGAGCCCAAGTCTGATTGCACTCTCAGCCCTTAGCTGGAGACCCCAAGAGGCTGCCTGCCACCCGGCTCTTCTGTCCAGGCCTGGCTTCTTCAGGTTCCACATCCCCGGCCCAGCTTGGCTCACAGGGTACAGCTTGTGGTTGCCACCCGCCCATCTGGAAGCGGTGTGGGGAGAGCTCCTTGCGGGCACAGGTAGGGGTGGGGCTCCAGATGAGCTGTGCCGGTGCTGGCTGCGCCCTGCGGTGACTTCGACCGGGCGAGGGTGGGCGGCCCTCAGCATAAGGCTTGCTTCCCGCAGGGGCCGAGGAATTGCAGAAATCCAGGAAAGGAGGAGGCGGGTGGTGGCGGGGGAAGGGTCGAGGAAAAAAGCCCTAGGGGCTTCAAGAGAATAAACCTGCGCATCATTAGATGAGAAAGGGAGGAGGGGAGGGGTGTGAGAGCAGTTGGCGCCTGCGCCATTAAATCGCCCCGGCCAGGCCTTCCGAGCCGCAGCTAGCGCACAGCCAGGGCTCCCACCTCTTGCCTTGCCCATCTCAGGGTTCAACACCCCCTCCCGCCTTCCAAACACCGCCTCTTGCTCTACCACCAACACCCCAGTTCTGAAATGGGGGAGGGGACGCAGAGGAAGAATAGGAGAAATCCAATCACATCGATTAGGACAAAGGCTTGTCAGGGCTTTGGGTTAAAAAATAAAGTGGAGAAAGAAGGGAGAAACAGAAAAAGGAGTGAAAGGACCACGCAGTTACCGAGAAGCCCAAACACCCTTTTCTGTCTGTCCCCAAACACACCACCGACCCAAGATACCCGAGGGCGCTCAGAGGCCCACACTCACCGGAATCCCGCGTGGAACATGTACATTCGGGGCGCCCCCGGGCTGGCGTACTTGGGAGTGGTGAAGATGTTCTCCTTTTTCAGGGACACGTAGCTGATAAGCGATAAAATCAGCAGGGCCACGCTGAGCATGACCAGCCCTAGCACACTGGCGACTCGGGCCATTTTGCAATTTCTCATCCCGGGCTAAGCTGGGTTCAGGGAAACCGGGGAAATCGGTCCATTGAGCGGCCAGCAGCCTGCTGGCGTGTGAGTGTGTGTGTGCGTGCGTGTGTGCTCGCGGGCGCGTGTGAGTGTGTGTGGCGGGGGAGGGGGGGGGACCCAGGCAGTTGAGTCGCGGAGGGCAGGGGGTGGGGAACGACCTGGAGCCCCAGGAGAAGCGGGAGCCGCCCCCCCTACCCCACCCCGGGGGCAGGGGCTAGCCTGGCCCGGAACTGAGCAGGAAGATGGAGGGTCTGCGAGGCGGCGGGGCGGTGGAGCACGCCGAGCAGAGCGTCTCCCGCTGCCAGCTCAGGCTCCCCCGCGCGTTTCCAGCGAGGTTGCCATCTCCGCTGCCGGCTGCAAGATAAATGTGATTGGAATAGTGTTACAGTTCGATCTAAGCACAGGATTTAATTAATGAACTCTAATCTCCTAAATAACCAGGGGGAGGAGTGCGGGGGACGGAGGGCAGAAGGGGAAGCGGGGGTGGAGAAAGGAGGCTGCGAGGCTGCAGCCCACTCCAACGGCCTCCAGGACCCCCCGCTAAGGGTACAGTGGAGTAGGCGGTTGTCAGGAGACTGACGCCCAAACTTAGTTTAATGAACCATTCATTACTTTATAAAATACATCACGAAATAGGACGATAAATAACCTGATTTGCTACCGTGGAGGATAAACACCAGCTGGGTACTCAGAGATGCAATGAGAATGTTTTTTTTAGGAAGGCAAACGTTTAAAGGCTTTCTCATCTCCATCAGGCATCACCCCGAGTCCCACAGGCAACACCTGCTGCAGCATCCCTGCAAGGAAGATCCAAATGGCAGCTTGGCCAGCCTGCCTTGGGAACATTTAGAAACACTCCAGAATGTCTCATCGTGCCCCTTTCTGTATACTTACCCATAAAGGATGGGTACTGCCTAGTAAAGTTACACGGCGATCCCTAAGTATGGAAAGCTTGACTCTGTGTCCCTCACGCGCTTCTCAGTGCTTGGTCTATGCACCCAGCACCAGGCTTGGAACAGTTAGGCAGCTTTGACTCTCTATTGCTCACTCTTGGGACTCATCCCTAGGCCAGCCTTCTGTCTACGATAAGGTGCCCAGAAGTCAGGGCTATTATAAAAGCACAAATCGGCTTTGCAGAAGCTCAAGACCCAGGTTAAAAGAGGCTTGAGGGGGGGGGGGGGGGGGGGGAGGGGGGGTGGTAGGAAAATTCATTTTGCGTTGCTTGATCATATTGTTTTATCACATGCACATGCTGTCTATCTTAATATCCATTAGAAATGCAAATCTACCCACTTTCAGTCGCGCTCAGAGGTAGCTCACTGATTTTCTTAGCTTTACTTGTTGCAGCTAGATTATGTTCTCTCCCACTCTGGCTTTACCCATGGTTTGGTCATCTCTGTACTGGCCAATAAGCACTATTGAAAGAAGGTCAAGGTGAGAAGCTGGCCTCTGAGAGCTGTGGTAGTTTGACAGAAAATGGCCCCCAAAGGTATTGGCACTGTTAGGAGGTGTGGCCTTGTTGGAGTAGGTGTGGTCTTGTTGGAGGAAGTGTGTCACTGTGGGAGGTAGGCTTTGAGATCTCTTATGTGCTCAAGTCATGCCCAGTGTCTCAGACTACTTCAGGTTGCCTGCAGATCCAGATGTAAGAACCCTCAGCTCCTTCTCCTGCACCATGTCGGCCTGCATGCTGCCTTACTTCCTGCCATGGCAATAATGAACTAAACCTCTGAGTGAGCCCCAATTAAATGTTTTCCTTTATAAGAGTTGCTGTGGTCATGGTGTTTCTTCACAGCAATAAAAACCTAACTAAGACAAGAGCCTTTTCCATAAAGCAAGTTGAGATTTCTCCAAGAGACTTCTTTTCTGTGATTCTTGCCTTTATGAAGGTGGGATCACTTAAAGGTATGGCTGCCTTAGGGACTCTAAGTTCACCAAAAGGGAGACTTCTGCAGAGCAAGGATCATGTTTTCTCCTCCAGTACTGTCTCATTTTGAGGGAATGTTAGTTAAATGTTTGAAAACCAGGTAAACCCTCTCATCAAGTGCATGTCTGGCTGTGATCATTGACACATAGGATACTTCTGTTGTCAATGACAAAGGTGGCCACCTAGTATCCACTAAAGGTGTTTATACCGAAATACGAGGGTATGGATCAAGAAGACACAGATAATCTTTTCCAAGTGCAGTTTTTTGTTACTTAAGATTTCAGGGGCTCAAGAGATGGCTCAGTTGGTAGTGTGCCCTCCACACAAGCGGGAAGGCCTGAGTCTAGATCTCTAGCACTCACATAAAAGGTAGGCACTGCCCTGCTAAACAGGAAAGGAAGGAGGGAAACAAGAGGGCAGGTGTATTGCTGGAGCTCATTGGCCAGCTGTTTTAGCCAATGGGTTAATTCTGGGTTTAGTGAGAGAGCCTTTCTCAAAAACTGAAATGGTCAATGATTGAAGATGATACCTGATGTCAACCTTTGGAATTTATATACACGAACAATACATGTATGATCACTCCCATGTATATGTGCTTATACCCACATAAACACACACACACATACACACACACATACACACACACACACACACACACACACAGAGTTTTAGAAAAGTGTTGTGTGCTTGGTGTATGCTGCTTTTGTGTTGTTATGAAGAAGAATGCCTGACAGAAACAGCTGGAGGAAGGGAAGGCTTATCTTGACTCGCTGCTCAGGTTTCAGTCCACTATGGTGGGGAAGACTTGGGCAGGTTCATTGCCTTAGAGGTACTTCGATGCAGATCAGGAATCAAAGAACATTGAGATCAGAGACAGTCTGTAACCTTCAAAATCCTGCCCTCAGACACCTACATCTACCATCCAGGCCTGCCTCCTAAAGGTTCTCCAGCCCCCTCAAATAGACAAGAGTTCAAAACCAGGCACCGTGTGTGTGTGTGTGTGGGGGAGGCATTGCATTTCAGAGTGAAACTGTGACACCTGAATGGATGAATAAATCATAATTCTAAATAATCACTCAAGTGTTTTTCAGAAGAGAGGATTGTGTGAGTATAAAATGCCCAAAGTACCATAATCTAACGAGCTATCCAGAAATTCCATATGCTGGAGAAACACTTATTGAATGCAGGGAGGCATGACCTAGAGAGGTGACTGAGGGGCCAGGGCCACATCTGACTTCAGAGCTGCCTCTGGCATCTGTGTGCTCTGTGACATGACTTGAGTTAGTAGCTTCTCTGTGCTTCTGGCTGTTCATTTGCAGAACCAAGATAAAACACACCAGGCATTAGAGGGAGATTAAACACCTTTGCCTGAATTGCAGTTATTAAATACGAGTGAAACAAATGGGACAAGTTTTTAACATCTTTCTTTAACCCCTAAAGTGTCCTGTTACAGGATGCAGAGAGAAGGATGTACCTGGAGAGAGGCAATTTCCTGTAGAAAATGGCAAAGATCAAGAAACTCCCTTTTTCTCAATGAAACATTCCTGGGACACAGGATAGCAATTCACTCGGTCTGGATTTAAAAGTCGTTTTAGGTGCCAGGTGTGGTGGCGCACGCCTTTAATCCCAGTGTTTGGGAGGCAGAGGCAGGTGAATCTCTTTGAGTTCAAGGCCAGCCTGGTCTACAGAGTGAAAGCTCCAGGACAGCCAGGACTATGTAGAGAGACCCTGTATCAAAAAACAAAAAACAAAAAACAAAAAAAACCAGAAACAAAAACAGCAACAAACAAACAAATACCCCTAAATGTTGTTCTAGGGACTGGAGAGATGGCTTAGCAGTTAAGAGCACTTGTTGCCATCCAGGAAGTCAGCTCCTCCATGCTTATTCAGGAGTAGTTCATAATGGAAACATGTACTTGTTCATTGGCAAACAAAAACACACTGAGGCTTTGGCTGTGTTGACAGGCTAGACATAGAGCAACATCCCATTTTCTGTGCTGAGCTAAAGTGTGTATCCAGGAAAACAAAGGCTTAATGGAGGCCAAGGAGCAGATGAGTCTCTTTGGAGTGAACAAGATTTTCAGAACACTTAAGCATCAACCACTTTATATTTGTCCAGTTACTATGAGGAAGGTACAACTGTCTTTACCTCATGGGTGAAAAAAAAAAAAAAACGGATCTTGAAAGAGGTTAAGAGCTGGGTGTGGTGGCATACTCCCATAATCTCTGCACTTGGGAGGCTCAGGCAGGAGGATCATGGGTTTGAGGCCAGTGTGAGCTATAAGGTAAGACCCTATGTCCAAAAAAAAAAAAAAAATGGGCCAGAGCTTTACAATTTGCTCAAGGTACAAAACTCCTCTGGCTGTGAAGCCCACTCTTTCTGCTAGACCACACAGTTTACAAGTAAGTCCTAAGATAGATGAAGGGTTAGAAGTTTGAGCGGTCCAGGGAAGCTGGAAACAGAGACCAGTTTTTTTCTATTACTATCCATGATGATGAAGATGATTGGACTGGTGATTCATCTATCATTTCTGTCTCACTTATTGTGTGTTGGGTGTGGTACTAGGCATTTCCATTATTGACCTTGTTCAATCTATGTTCATTCCTTTGAGAACACACAGAAGGTCTCCCTAGTTAACCCTGGTTCAACTTACAAGTTTCAACTTTACAATGGCATGGAAGTGGCATGGATTCAGCAGGAAGGTATATTAAGTTCTGATTTGTTTCAGAGGCTAGCCTTCCTTTGTGATGAGCGAGAGTCACAGCTCCTAGTCAAACACACAGTCATAGGGTGAACAGCTGAGACATTCAATAAATCGTAGGAGATAGTCGACACTATTTTACTATTCTAAAATAAGCTTCATATTGGTTGATTTTACCTAAACAGAGATGAATGAAGGCAATCTGAGCGCACTTGAGGTAGGCTAGACTAGGCTAAAATGCTTGGTCAGTTAGGTGTATGAACACTTTAAATACATTTAGCTCCATAATTTCATTGTATAACGAGTTTATGGGAATGTAATCCTATTTTAACCCAGGAGTTTCTGTAATGTTTTCCACCATTTTATTTTATTTATTTTTATTTATTTTCTTTTGTTTTTTCGAGACAGGGTTTCTCTGTGTAGCTTTGCGCCTTTCCTGGAACTCACTTGGTAGCCCAGGCTGGCCTCGAACTCACAGAGATCCGCCTGTCTCTGCCTCCCGAGTGCTGGGATTAAAGGCGTGCGCCACCACTGTCCGGCTGCACCATTTTAAAAAGGAAGGCCCAAAACTCAGAGAGTAAAAAAAACTTACCTGTTAGTGTGTTCCAGAAGGGATTTGTGATCCCAGAGTCCAGAGGAGGAGAGTAAACTGCCTTAGTGATGGCATCTGCAGACTCTTGAGGGAAGATAGATACGGTAGCAACTGTGGGAAGATGAAGGAAGTCAAGAGAAGATCAAAATTCTCTCCCTCTGCGGTCTGCTCTGGGGCTGGGAGAAGGCAAAGTTGGGTTGGAACTTGGGCTAACTGTCCTGTGGTGTTGGCTGGAAACAGTATCTTCTATTCGTTCACCCAGTTAGTGCCACACAGCGGCCCAGGCTCAGAGCTCAGTGCAGAAAGCAACTGAGAACCGTCTGTCTGACTCCACGCCTGAAGGCCAGGCCAGGGAGAGTGCTGGTGTTCTGGACTGAGCACAGAGGTAGATCACAGCCACCTTGGAATGTGTGAGCTGTGTCTGAATTGCCTAAGAGGCCATGGGTAGTGAAATTAAGTAATTACACTAAATTAGGTTAACATTAATACATGCACATCTATTCAACAAAGGAAGGATGGACAATGGACAGGAAAGCTTTCTCCCACTCTCAGGGTCTCAGTGACCTCCCTAGGGACAGTCAGCCACTGGTCCTCTAGACATGCTCTATACAACCCATCTGAGGCACGTGAGACATACCCACTTTACACAGGTACATGCTGAGATCCATTGAAAACGACTGTTTTAAGACTTTTTTTTTTTTGTCTGTATCTCTACAAAGACCCTTTACATAGCTTTTGACATTTCAGATGTTTCCAGTGATTACGTTTTCTGGGAGCTGAGGAACCACTCATTTTTGTGCCTCTACACAATGCTTCCCTTAAAGCTCAGAAGGGTCTCTCTGAAAGGAACAGAAGAACTTCACAGTCTTCTCTCTTCATTGAATAAATAAAATATATTTGGAATGCTGTCTTAAGGCTGAAAAGTTTTTTTTTCTTTCTAGTCCCTGGGAAATGATTTGGAAGGGGCTATTATGTTCAATTGTGTTAATCTCCCAGGCCCTTGCACAGAGTTTCGACTTTTCAAATATTTGCAGTGATTACTTTTTTTGGAAGCTAAGTTATTATACTTGGAGAAGAAGCTACTTGAAAAATAATCTCACAGTTAAGTCTTAAGCTATTCAGTTGTTTATTATGCCTCTTTATCACAGTGACTATGGGCATAGAAAATCTCCCACCGTTAAAGTGACTGAAGGATTACCAAGAGACTGGGAGAGGGCGGGGTGTAAAAAGAAATCTAATTTTACCTTTCATCTTGAGTTTTTGGAGAGTTGTTTTTTTGCTTTTTCTTTGTGCTTCTGAAACTGTAATTGTCAACAGCATGTCTTTGAGAGCAGGAGAAAGAAACAACCATTTTGTTTGCCTGTCATTATTGCAGTATAAAAGTGGTAACATTTCCATGTAATTTTGAAAAGTGCACTGCTGTTCGCTGGTTTATTGATGAGTGCTGCCTCCTCCGAGGAGACAATAGAAATTGTTGGAGATGAACTGCTAAGCATCCCCTTCCTTGGGCTTGGGTCGCCATGATCAGCACATACCTATTGCTGAAATTACTTGTCTTCTACTCATAAGGGACTCACAGAGGTCAGAGACCACCTCACTTCCTTATATTGAGATATTCAGTCTCAGGAATAGCAAGGCAAATGAACTATACCACCTTCTATTTGATGGTCTTACCATTGCATTTATAGTGATGTTAAAAAAGATACTATTTTTTAAAAATTACTTTTCCTAGATGGGGAAAGACATTCGTGGAGGTTAGCTAGCTTGTTTAAGGTCCCAGCAACTATTCAAACATTTATTTATTTACTTATTTTTGAGACAGAGTTTCATGTAGGTTCAGGCTGGGCTCCAACTCTCTGTATAGCTAATGACCTTGAACTCCTGAGCTCCTCACCTGTACCTCCTTAGTGCTAGAATGACTACAAAATTATTCCTTTTGCACCAAGCTTGGTTGCTTTCCATTTGAGAAGCCTGAACTGCACACACTGGAATGTGAAAGATGCTTCTCCAATGTGGATGCTTTCCCTTAGGTAAGAAGCCAAGGATGGAGTACCTGGAGAGATTCTGGTCACCTTCTTCTGTACAACAAACTTTCCCCCAAGGATCCACGAACAAGACAAGTGACTCTTACATGGATGAGAATGTCCATGAAAATCTGAGAAGTATCCACTATAACTTTGTTTCAAAGATCCTATTGCTTTATGATTTTACATGGGAAAGGACCCGAGTCTTGTGGAGGTGGTGTAGGATGAAGGGGTGGCTGGCCTTGGGGCTCTGTACTTCTGTCTGAGAAGGGCAGAGGAGGTGTGGGCAGATCAGGAATGCATTAGTGCCTTCTCTCTGATAGTAACCAGAGTAGAGTAGACACAGCCAACTGGGGAAGGTAACTGATCTTCCCTTAGGTACTCACACTGGTTACCTGACACCTGTCTTAACTCCTAGTTGAGACTTGATCCAACTTTCCATTTTTTTCCTTATGAACACAAATTGTTAGTAACAAAGAAATTCAAGCAATAGGTATGCTGTGTCTTTGACAAAGAACTGTATTTGCTAATATTTTTGTAGCTACGGACGGCATGAAAACAAAAGGAAGATGTAATCCAACTCTGAGCATCTATAGTCATGTATGATTAAAGAGAGCCTCTGTGAGGCCTCAACAACCACCCCAGCAGGTGTTACTGTTCACCTGGGGCCAGGTAACCGAGAGGGCTTCTGCTCTGGTTATTGCAGGTCCAGCCTGGTGTCTGTTGCGTAGGTGGGCATATCTGGGTACTCAAAGAGACCTTGGGGCAGTCATTGAATTCTTACGGTGCTTTTGGCTCAGATCTGAGATGCTCCTTTATCTTCCACCTGGGGAATTAGACTTCTCTGACTTGTAGCAGGTAGCCCCCAGTCCCCTGCCTCCTCTTTCCTCTATAAGCACAACATTGACAACTAAATGAGAACCACACAATATTAAATGTGCATCTTTCAACTTTTCCAGCAGCAACACTTTTACTCTTTTTAGTTTCATGTTAGACGGCTGGTCTATTTAGCAATTTTAAACAGGATTTGCAAGACGCTGGAAACTGCATCTGTTATAGATTGGGTACGAGGCTAGCTGTGAAAAAGCCAGAGTTGCAAACAGCATTAGACCTTCAGATAGTAGCCGTGAGCACTTATCAAAGGATCCTGTCTTTGTGAGCTCAGTGTGGAAGGGGATGCTGATTCCTCTCAGGTCTTTACAGTTGATAATCACTATCTTTAGGGCCATCTTTGGGGAAAAGAAACTGACAGCTATATAAATCTTACATTTTTATAGCACTTCAATCCTTTTTTTTTCAAAGTGCTCTCACATCTATTATCCCATCTTGACCTCCCAAGGAAACTGTGAGCTGGGCACAGCCAGCATTTTCATCCTGATTTCACAGATAAGACACAAAAAGGTTAAATCACGCAGTAAGACAGGAGTCAGGCTAAACATCCATGCCCAATGTCAAGACTGCTAGTGTCTCTACTGAAAAACTCCTCTCTCTGTTTCTTCTCTGTTCTCTACTACTCTTCCAGAACTGCTGGCTTTTAACAAATATCTCAAACTTCCTCCAATTAATTTTTAAGTTGATGAATAAAACTGGCATGCATTTATTCTGTATGCCATGATGCTTCGAAATTTGTACACATTGAGGAATAGCTAACTGGTCTACCAAACAGATGCTTTGCTCTTTTTGGAATGGCCTGGGTTTAAGATGATACCACAGCCGAAAGATGGTACAACTCTTTTTCTTTAAAGTAGTTCTCAATTCTGCCTGCAATGAACCCAGGCCAGTGAAAAAGTGCACATAAGCCCACATCACAGTACCAGGTCAACTGAGCCGGATGCTGGGGACATTTCCTAAATATCTGTGTGCTTTTGGTGATTCAGATGCTCAGTGGAGATAGAAACCCTGTTAGAAGCTCATCCATGGCAGCCCTAATGTTAAAGTCTATGACTTTTCCTCAGGTGAGAGCCTGGGAGATTTGACACTAATGTCTTTGTTAAATTCACTCTTCTTTTGGCTTCTAGGAAATGACACTCAGCTGATTCTCTGGTGACATTTTCCCTTTCTTATCTCTTTGCCTACCTCTTTTTCTTTTCCCTGACAGGGTCTCTGTATGTAGTCCTGGTTGTCCTGGAGCTTGCTATGTAGACCAGGCTGGCCTCGAACTCACAGAGATCTTCCTGTCTTTTCCTGGGATTAAAGGCATGTACCACCACACCTGGTTTATTTTTTCCCCAACTCATCCTTCTTCTTTGTTCATTATTTCTTAATTTGTTTTTAATTTTTTTGAGGAAGGATTTCATGTCTCCCAGGTTGGCCTTTGATTCACTGTGTAAACATGGATGATTTTTGAACCACTGAAGCCTCTACTTCCTCTGCGCTGGGATTAGAGCCACACATTAGCATCCTAGTTTATTCTATGCTGAGTGAAACTCTGTAGTGCACGCTAGGCAAACATTCTATTGATTTAGCTCCATCTTCAGCCCCTCAGCCTTGTTCTTTGTACTAAAGAGTCAGACAAAGAAGAGGGAATTAGTGAGGTCCTTGTGAAAAGGTTCGTTTACGTTCAAAGGCTTGGACAGTGGAGTGTAAGCTGTGCTGAGCAGAGGCCACATCTTCAGGAACTACCACAGTAATGTGCACATGTTCAATAAGTGGATGATCACATCTCAGTGACCAATTCTCACTTCCGTGAAGTCCTGGCCTGTACTCTGGACCTTTCTGTCCAACATCATCTTTCAATTGTACCATCATCTTAAACACAGGCCATCCAAAACTGATCACATCTGTTTCTTTCTTCCTACAGCATAACTCTTCTGTTTTTAAATTAAATTAAACTAAATTTTATGTCTATGAGTGTTTGGCCTACCTGTATATCAGTGCACCATGTGTGTGCAGTGCCCATGGAAGCCAGAAGAGGGCATCAGATCTTCTAGGATTGGAGTTGCAGAGGGTTGTGATCTGCCATGTGGGTGCTGGGAATTGAAACTCAGTCCTCTGGAGGAGCAGCCACTGCTCTTAACCAGTGAGCCACTGCTCTAGCTCCACAGAGCTCTTTTAAATGTTAGCATCCCAGAGGGTAGGGGCTTGGTCCTGCTTCAACTGAATGTATCAAGCTTTTCTGACTACCTATGGGAGGCCTTACCCTTTTGTGGGAGGGGATAGGGGGTGGGTTGAGGGGGAAAACTGCGGGGGGGGGGGGAGTGGGAGAAGGATGGGAGGAGGAATCTGTGGTTGGTATGCAAAATGAATTTTAAAAAATTCTTAAATAAAAGAAATGTAAAAAAAAGATGTTGGCATCCACATGTCTACTTCTGTGAGCTTCAACTTTATCATCCTTGAGTCTCCTTTTCGATTCTCCTTCCTTATATTGTGATCTTTCCGCTTAGCTGACCCTCCTATGCCTGTGGCCCCTGATAGAGCAGTAGACTGTATTGTGGGCAGTGGCTGGGCCAGAGTGTGTCCACACACCTAATGGCCATTTGTTGCTATAGGCTTGCAGTTCTCTTTGGAACATGGAGGGAAGACTTGGAGAGAATTGATTGGTAACTATACAGGAGTATCCTCTGAACCTGCTTGCTTGGGCACCAATAACTTGCTAGATTCATACTTTCAGGTTCCATAAATCATTTAGTGAAATTAAGTTTTTCCCAAGGTGTTGAACTTGAGACTCTGTCTATCCATAACCATATCAATGTTAAAAGTATTAATACTTCTTGTCTTAAGAATATTTTCACTTGCTTCTTGTCTCTGTAACTGCCTCCATGCCCCTCTCAGTTCTTCCTTTTGAGACAGGGGCTCTCTATGTGCTCAATATGGCCTTAGCCTGGTAAATCCCCCTGTTTCACCATGCACTAATATGCCTGGCTTCCTTCCTTCCTTCCTCCTCCTCCTCCTCCTCTTCCTCCTCTTCCTCCTCCTCCTCCTCCTCCTCCTCCTATTTTGAGACAGATTCTCTATGTGGCCATGGCTGTCCTGGAACTCACAATGTAGACCAGGCTGACCTGGAACTCACAGATCTAACTGACTCTGTCTCCTGAGTGTTGGAATTAAAGGCACATGTCTGATGGCACATGCCTGATGCCTCTTCCTTTCTTATTGTACCTTCTAACCAGAATCCTAATGACCAGGCTAAAATCAGTTAATGACCTTGTAGCACATGTATTTGATTATTCTTATTTCCCTTATCCATTGTATTTGCTCTCTCTTCTGTATGAATTTCTTATCAGTAGTTTAATATCTGGGAACCTTAGTCTGTCTTTTGAAAAAAAAAACACATTTTGTTTTCCTTAGGATTAAGAATAGAACACAGATAAAGTTATCAGGTTGTGTTTGGGGTCAACTTTGCTGAGGACCAGTGAGTGAACGCAGTGATGACTAGGTGCAAAAAGCTACCCACCCTTTCTATGCCTGCTTCTAAACTTTACTAGTTTAGAGAACTAGCAGTAGCTCTCAGAGGTGACTGAACAAATGTAGCGGGTGAGCACCTGTAATGCACTCATCACTGGGCATGTTTAAGTGTTCATTTTGATCCACGTTTCATTACTGCTATCTCTAAGCAACTTCCTTCCTGCTCCTGATATCTACCAACCTCTCTGTTTTCATCAGTTGTCTGTCTTCCCAATACTTAGGACTTAAGGCTAAGCACTCTTTGCATTTTGAGTCTCACAACTGGATCACTACACTGAAATCTAGTTGTCCAGAGCCTTTGCAACTTGTAGTTAATACCATAGAGCAGACCATCACTCCTGACCGGCACCTGGGATAGGCAGTGTTGGCAGACTCCCCAACATGCATCTCCTCCTCCAGCAACTCTTAACACATTGGCCCCACTAGGATGATTCCATATTCCTTACAAACATTTTATTAGTTCTTCGAGAATTTTGTACAATGTGTTTTGATCATATCTACCCCCTCAACTTTTTCCAGGTCCACTCCCTTCTCTACCCATTTAAGTTTGTGCCCCTTTAAAAAAATTAAATCCATCAAGACAAATTTGTGCTGCCCAAATATCCTAGATATGTGGCCTTCCACTAGAGCATGGTTGACTTATGGGGGCTCTACTTTTAGAGGAAACTGACTTACCCTCTCCCAGACAAAAAGCTCCTCAAGAAGGGGTGGAAATTCATGCCCAACTCTCCTCTTCACGAGGGGTTTGGTCTGGCATGGGCTTGCACAGGTCTTATGGGTAATGTCACAACAACTGTGCATTCCTATGTGCAGCTGCACTGCTGTGTCCAAAAGATATTCTTTCCTTGTAGTCATGCATTACTCTGGCTTTAAAACTCTTTCCACCCTGTTTTCTGAGATGATTCCTGAGCCTTGGAAGGAGAGACTCAGTATTTGTGCTCCATTTAGGGCTGGGTATTTCACAGTCTTTTATTGTTGCATCTTGGACAGTTGTGGGTCTCCATGTCAATCATCATTAACTGTAAATAGAAGTTTCTCTAATGAGGGTTGAGAGGTGTATTAATCTATAGATATGAAGATAAATCATTAGGTTTAATACTATGTCAATTTAGAAGAAGAATAATAGTAGGCTGTCCTCTAGGATCTGTGACCTATCTAGCCACAGGTTCTTGGTCCCAGTAACAGTGCCATGTATGGCTTCCATCCATCTTGTGAAACAGGTCTCAGAACAAACCAGAATGTGTTTGGTTACTCCCATAACACTCATACCACAGTTGGACCAGTGGATATATCTTGACCAGGTCAGTCATTACTATAGCTCTCAGGGCTCACAGTTGAGTAGGAATTATGATTACTTCCCTTCTCTAGTGGCTTTTATAACACCTTCCAGATCTATAAAAGCTAGCCAGTAGGGATGGAGCTTTCAGGTAAGTACCTTCCTGATATCTCCATGTTCTATGACTCAAGTATGTGGTGTCTTCAGCAATGGGTCTTACTTTCAAGTTCTGAAGGGTAACCAAGAGCATTGTCAGTAGCCTATAATATTTGGGGGTCTGAATGGCCTTATTGGCTAATGATTCCAAAAGAAGTACCCCATTCCTGGCATTGACTTTTTATTTGATAGCTTGTGGTATCTAGCAGGGGCATTGTCTCCCCATTATTGTGCTGGTACAATGCTGTTTTCACTACTATAGTTCTATAGTATAACTTGAAATCTGTGATGGTGATACCTCCAGGAGGGTATTTGTTGTTGGTTTTTTTTGGGGGGGATTGTTATTAATGATTATTTTGGCCATGCTGGTTTATTTGTGTTTCCATATGAGATTTAGAATCACTTTTCAATTTCTGTGAAGACTTGCATTGGAAATTTCGGGTAGAGATTGCGCTGAATCTGTAGACTGCTTTGGGCAGCATCTTAGTTAGCTTTTTCATTGCTGTGGTAAAACCACCATGGCCAAAAGCAACGTGGGGAGGAAAGGGTCCATCTCTTGGGATACTTTCAGGAGTAACTTTTCTAAGAGTGATAGCTGAGGGCTGTGGCTCAATTCTTTTGAGCCCTGCTTCTCTTCCACGGTTCCAACCTTTTCAAGCTCAGTGCACTCAAGGTCTCCAGAGAGGGAGGGAGAGAGGGGAAAAGAGAGGGAAATGAGGCTTCACACCTCAAAAGTGGGAGCTGTAGGTCAGGGACTGATAAAGAAAGAAGGAAGTTCTCTGAGCATGAACTATCATTCAGTGAGACCTTCGTGGTCAGACCTGTGTCAGGTGACCGCAGGGGTCACTGCCTTGAATTCTCATGGATGTTCCCTGAACTGCCCAAATGCACCAAACATGGACAAGATGCTATGCTTCATCTGTCAGATCTGGATTGCCAGAGGGCTCTGCGAGCACCACAAACACCCACCAGTGAACTCTAGGGAAAGGAGGAGTTTGAATGGAGGCCTAAGTTGCTAAAGCCCAGGTTTCTGCCCTGCCCCATTATTCTAGCCCGGCTCTTCTCTCCGTGCTGGGTCTTGTGTGCATCACTTGTTTGGCACCGATGGTACTGTCCTCATATTTCATTTGTTTTGTGATAAAAAAAAAAAAACTTTCTTCCTCTCTCGGTCAACTCTGTCTCTCTCACTCTGTCTCTTTCTCTCTGTCTCTGTCCATCCATCGGTCTGTCTCTGTGTTTGTGTGTGTATTTCTGTCTTTCTCACCCCTTTGCCAGGTGTCGAGGAAGCTCACTGAGTCAGATCAAGTTCAGGCCTACATCATGGGGTACAAAGCAAAGCCAGTCTTCATGGAGAGTGGTTTCTGGAGAGCAAATTCAAAAGTGCTTTCAGAAGAATCTGTCCTCTTCCAATCCTTCTCTTTCTTTTGGGATACAGGCTTCAGAAACTTGGGGGGATGTTTTAGTGGATGATGTTATCTCTGGTATCATCATTATCTTAAATTTTTAAAATTTTATTGAAAAATTTTATTTTATGTGTATGAATATTTTGCCTACACGTACTTATGCCACTGGTGTGTCTGGTGCCTCTGGAAGCCAGAAGAGAGCATTAGATCCCCTGTGACTGGGGTTACAGAAAATTGTGATCTGCCATGTGGGTGCTGGGAATTAAACCTGGGTTCTCTGGAAGATCAATCAGTGCTCTTAAGCACTGAACTTGTCCAGCACCCATCATCATTATCATTATCTTCTTCATTATTATAGTCATTTACACAAAAGATGTCTGAGAAGTTTAGGGTTACCTTAGGGCATTGTGGCAGCAAGGACCACATTAGGCACCTCTGGATTCCTGGCTCACTACTTTGCATCAGTACCCCCAACACCTCCCCAGCCATCCTATTTCTTACCTGCATGGGTGATTCATCTTTATCTTGCTCTTTATTTATTTATTTATTTTATTTCTCAGACAAAATCTCATGCATTCCAGGCGGATCTCAAATTCCCTATGTAGCTGAGGATGATCTTGAACTTTGAACCTTCTACCTCCATCTTCTAAATGTTTCAATGACAGAAACATGCCACCACTTCCAGTTTATACAGTGCTGGGGACTGGACTCAGAACTTCATGCCTACCAGATGAGCATTCTAGCAACTGAGCTACATCTCAAGCCCCAACTTCGTCTTCACAGCTAATAATTCATCTTCACAGCTCACAATTCATCTTCACAGCTAACAATTAATCATAAGGAATTCCCTGCACAGAATTCTTGGAATCTACCCACAAGTGGCTGCTTGTTATTTCTTCCTTGTAGCACACGCACTTCCACTTTTAAGTGCTTGGGATCTCAGCACTCGCACCAGGTCCTGATGAACCCCCCACCCAACACACACAGACTTGTCTACCTATCTAGAACATCTCCCCTTTCAACAGGACACAGTGTTCCGTCAGGCCTGCTGCCAGTAGAGGCTGCTTGCCAGGGATGGTTCCTCTCAGGGTGTGTGCAAAATGTTCTTGGCAGGTAAAGTCTCTGATGGTTGTGAAATAATGGAGTTATTTCCTGTGGTTCATTTCAGGAGGCATCAAAGGGAGATAAGCAAGTGAGTGCTTCAATCAAGCTTGTGATGGGAGAACAGTCCCAACGCTTGGAGATGAAGGGGATCTGGAAAGTGGAAGAGATTCACATAGATAGTTCTTGTGCCCTCATTGTACCAGGCACTCATCTAAGTGCTTTCTAGATGTCATTAGACCAACTCCTTATCACATTATAAAGGAGGTGGAGCTATTATCCTGAGAGCCTACTTGTGTTCTTTTGGTTGAGCCACGCCTTGTTTCGCTCACATGGATGACTTGTGTGCCCCTTTCTCCCCTTCTTGGCGATTGTTATTGATTCCTGGTCTTGTTCTCAACTTGATGACTCCACAGGAAGATAAAACAGAAGCATATAGAGTGGATTGTCCACAGCTGCCCATGTTCTACCACATGATGCCTGGGTCAGCACAGCACCAACCACTATCTCGTCTGGAGACAAGGATGTTGTCAGCTTTGTATTTGTGCAGTAAATCCACCTGCCCTTGCTCCTGAAGTCTTACTTGGGCAGCTCTTCTGTCCTAGAGTATTAGATTGTTGTTCTCTGATGGTTCTCTCCCAGCATTCTTTAATCTCTCCCATCTTAAGAAAAAATTCTTTTGGCTCTGTATGTTTCTTAAATTTCCAGTCTGCTTTCCTGTTCCTTTTATAGCAGAACTCCTCCAAAGAGTTTTGTACTCTTGGGCTAGGGCAACAGCTTAGTGGGCAAGGACACTTGTTATGCAAGGGTGAGGACCTAAGCTTGAATTCCCAGCACCATATAAAAAGTCAGGCCTGGCTTGCCTGTGCCTGTAATTCTAGCATTAAAGAGTGAAAATAGTCTATCTACCTCTTCATCTCTTTGTGATGACATTTAATACATATTTCTTTGGTTCTTGCAAACTAGAGTTGAACCATAAGGCTTCTTCATTGTCAGTCTTGGATTTTTTAAAAAAAAATTTATGGTTATCAAGAGCACTTCATAGTTGGCACTGTGTTTGGAATCCTCTGGCACTGTTTTTTCCCCCTTTGTGAGGGAGCAGCCATTAGTGACCATGGCCCAGGTTCCTTAAGTCGTCCAAGGGTTACAAAATGGTAATATTTCTTAGTTTCTTATCTGGAACATTCCTTTTGCGTGTTACAGTCTTGCACCAACACCAACCATTAAGCTACCCTGAGAGATAGCTAATTCAATAAAGACAGGTTTTCCAGAATAATGTTTTGAGCATTCTCAAAATATGGCCATTAAAAACAAACAAAAAACACAAACAACAAACAAAAACTGTTAGTCTACCCACTGCACTGCTTCCTGCAGACTGCATGGCATCCTCTGAGCCTAACTCTTGGTTGGGACCTCCAAAGCCAGTCCATCCATTTGTCTGCCCACCCACCACCCCACCCACTAGGACACCCTGGACTGTGTAGTGTCCTGCCCCTACCCTTCACCACCCTAGGTAGGGACGCCCCAGATTGGCCTCCAACACACTCACCTCTTACATGAGGATGGTATGGCATCCTGAGCCCCACCTCCAAAAGTCACCACCCACTCTCACCGTAACCCCAGCCCTTGGCCCTCAAGGGCCACCTATAGAATCTGGTGAGCCTTCCATAGACTTCTGGATATCAGCAATGAGAATCTTCTAGCTGCAGAGGTTTTGCTGTTGGTCTCAGGATTTGTACCTATCCCTAGCTGGAGCGGGACTACTTTTGACACCCCATTTGCATATAAACATAGAGTTGCTCCAAGACCGAACCCCTAGTGATATTCAGCTGGGCCACAGCCAGATACATTGGGGTAACAATAAACAAGGATCCTAACACCCTCTCAACAAAAGTGAGACCTGCTATCTATGTCAAGAAACTACCAGGTCCCTAGGTCTCACTGCAAAACCACAGCATGAATAACCAAGATAATACATTGCAGAAGTTAGTAACTCTACGGTAATGTTCCCCAAGAGAAGCAACATAGTTGATGCACAGGATAATGATTTCAAAATAGCAATTATAAATATGCTCAAGGAACTCAAAGAGGATATGCAAAAATTCCATAATGAAGACTGTGAATATACAAATAAACAATTGAATGAAAGAAAGAAAACAATTTGAGACATGAAAATATAATTTGGTAAAGAGATAGAATCTCTAAACAAAGCCAAATGGTAATAAATTTGAAAAGAAAAGCCCAGCAAGTGAAATAAAAAGATCAGAGGAAATCTCACCAAAAGACTGGAAAAGGTGGAAGAGAGACTATCAGGTCTTGAAGACAAAGTAGAGGAATTGGATCACTCAGTCAAAAAAAATGTTAAATCTGAAACAACAACAACAACAACAATAACAATAACAACAAAGACAAACAGGAACAGAAAATGCAGGAACTCGGACATTATAACAACCAGACCTATAAATTACAGGTATAGAGAAAGGAAAAGAGACCCTGGTCAAAGACACAGAAATATTTTCAATAAAATCATAGGAGAAAATTTCACTAAAGAAAGAGATGCCTAATATGGTCCAAGAGGCATACAGTCTGTGCAAATAGGACCAGAAAAGAAACTCCCCGTATCACATAGTAATCAAAACACTAGACATACAAAACAAAGACAGGATATTGAAAGTTGCAAGAGAGAAAGACTAAGACACTTATAAAGGTAGGCCAGTCAGAACAGCACCTGACTTTTTAGTGGAGACTTTGAAAGCCAAAAGAGCCTGGACTGATGTTCTACACATTCTTAAAGGCCACAGATGCCAGTCCAGACTATTATACCCAGTAAAACTGTCAGTTGTAATTGAAGGAGAAAGAAAAACTTTCAATGATGAAACATATTTAAGAAATTATGATCACCAGGCCAGAGTTACATAGGATACTAGATAGAATACTTCAGTCTGAAGAAGTTAAACACATGTAAGGAGCATAGGGAATACATAATCAATTTCAGAAGAGTTAATCAAAAGAAGCCTAAGAAAATGCCACCACCACAACAAAATGGCAGGGATTAATACATATTGGTTAATGATAACTTTCAACATTAGCAGTGTCAATTACCTATAAATAGACACAGACTAAGAGATTGGGTTAGAAAATAGGATCTCTCTATGTGCTGCCTCCAAGGAATACACCACCCCCCAACAACCATAGATGCTACCTTGGGCTAAAGGGATGGAAAAAGGTATTCCAAGCAAATGGAACTAAAAAACAAACATGTGTGTCTATTCTGATATCAGATAAAATAAGCTCCAAACCAAAACTAGTCAGAAAAGAAGAAAAGTTCATACTCATTAAAGGAAAAATCCACCAAGAGGATATTACAATTCTAAACATTCATATAGGAAACACAGGTGCACCCAATTCATAAAAGAAATACTTCTAGACCTAAAACCATAGTTTACCACAGAACACTGATAAAGGTAAGTTTAATACACTCTCAGAAACAGGCAGGTCATCCACACAAAGACTGAGTATAGACCCTCTGGACTTATATGTAAACTAAATCAAATGGACCTAACAGACTTCTACAGAACATTCCACCTAAACACTAAAGAATAGACACTTTCCAGCAGCCCATGGAATTTTCTTCAAAATTGACCACATATCAGGACACAAAGCAAATCTCAACAGATACAGAAAAAAAGTCAAAATATAATCCTGCATCCTATCTGATCACAAAGGAATAAAACTGGATATCGACAAAAAAAAAAAACTTCAGAAATTACACAAACTCATGGAAACTAAATAACACAACACCAAATGAAAATTGGGTCCAGGGAGAAATCAGAAAGGAAATTAGAATATTTCTAGAACTGGATGAAAATAAAATGATACATCTCAAAATGTATGTGACATAATGAAAGTAGTCCTAAAGGAAAGTTTACAGCACTAAGTGCCTACATAAAATTTTTTGAACAGTCTTAAATTAATAAATCATGTACCCGATGGCCTTAGAGAAACAAGAACCATAAACATCCAAAAACAGTAGATGAGAAAAGATAACAAAATCAGGCCTTAAATTAATGAAACAAAAGAAAAAATACAAAGAATCAGTGAAATGAAGAGTTAGTTCTTTGACAAAATAAACAAGATTGAGAAATTTTTAGCCAAATTAGCCGAGAGAGAGAGGATCCAAACAAATAAAATTAGATGTAAAAAGGGAGGTATTCCAAAAGACACTGAGATCATAAGCACATACTTTAAAAAGCTATACTCTACCAAACTGGAAAAATAGAAAAGAAATGGATGAATTTCTACATATATATGCCCTACCAAGGATAAATCAAGATGGAGTAAATAATTTAAATAGACCCATAGCATTTAGTGAGATAGAAGCAGTAATTAAAAGTCTCTTCAAGTTAAAAAAAAAAAAAAGCCCAGATGGATTCAGTGAAGGTTCTACCAAGCCTACAAAGAACAACTAACATAAACACTCCTCGAACTATTCTACAAATTAGAAAGGAAGGGACATTTACAAATTCTTTTTGTGATGCCAGTATTACCTTGATACTAAAACCAGAAAAAGGACCAATGAGAGAGAGAGAGAGAGAGAGAGAGAGAGAGAGAGAGAGAGAGAGAGCGCAATCTATCTAATGAACATAGACGCAAATTTTTTCAATAAAATACTTGCATTTGCAAATCAAATACAAGAACACATCAAAAAGTTTATCTACCATAATCAAGTTGGCCTTATTCTGTAAATGCAGGGATGGTTCAAACATACATAAAACAATAAACATAATCCACCAGAAAAAATAGACTCAAGAAGCCACGTGATTAGATGCAGAAAAGGTCTTTGACATAACACAGCATCTATTTATGATAAAAGTTCTGGTGAGAATAGGGATAAGGGAGCACGTATCAATACAATAAAGGCAATATGCAACAAAACCACAGCCAGTATCATCCTAAATAGGGGAAAGCTCAAATAATTTCTATTAAAATTAGGAACAAGACAAGGATGTCCATGCTTCTCCTACTCCTGCTCAATATAGTCCTTGAAGTCTTAGCTAGAAAAATAAGATAAGTGAAGGAAATAAAATAGATGCACATAGAGCAAGTATCTGTTTGCAGATGATATGGTTCTACACATAAAGACCTTAAAGACTCCTTAAAAAAAACCCCACAGCTGATGAATACATCCACCAAAATAGCAGGTTATAAAATTAAACCTACAGTCAGTAACCTTCCTATATTCCAAGAATTAACGCATTGGGAAAGAAATCAGGGGAAAAACCCATTAACAATAGCTCAGAAAATATTGGAAGAAATCTAATCAAGGAAGTGAAAGACTTGTATAATTTAAACTTTAAGACACTGTAGATGATACTAGAAGATGGAAAGACCTCTCGTGCTCATAGATTGGTAGGATTAAAATTAGGGAAACAGCCATCCTACCAAAAGAAATCTATAGACTCAATGTAGTCTCCATCAATTAATCTTAAACACACACACACACACACACACACACACACAAACACACATTCCCCAAACATACCAAAACAAAAGACCAGCACAAGCACAAGCTAAAAAGAAAGAAAAGAAAAGAGAAAAGAAGAGGAGAAAAGATTCAGTAAATGAACTTCCAGAGGAATTAACAATCATATTTCAAGTAATAAAAGCAGCATGACTGGTACTAGTATAAAAACAAACATACTGATCAACAGAATAGAATTGAGGACCCAGAAAAGCCCACACTCTTACAGACATAGGACTTTTGATAAAGCGACAAAAGGTACATACACACATATTAAAAAGAATTTAAATAGATTGACTATATAATGGGGGAGGGGCAATGTCTCTACTAGATACCGCAGGCTAGCAAATAAAAGACTCAGTGCCAAGAACAGGTTACCTGTCTTGGAGCGATTGGCCAGGGGGCCTGTGTAGGCTTCCAAATACTGTAGGCTGTTGCCAGTGCTCTTGGTTACCCTTCAGAATCTGATGGTAAAGCTCTACTGATAAAACACCACATACTTAGTCATAGAACATGGAGATATCATGTGGGTACTTCCCTGGAAGCTTCATCTCTACTGGCCAGCTTCCATTGATCTGGAAGATGTTACACACGCCCCTTGAAGAGAAAAGTAATCACCGTCATCCTGTCAAGTAGCGCCACTTGCTAATGGCCAAGCATTCAAATATATGAGCTTTTGGCAGCCATTCCCATTCAAACTATCACATCCCACTCCATGGCCCCCATAGGCTTGTAGCCATATTGTAACGTAAAAATGTGTTTAGTCAGCACGGTAAACTGGGATACTTTTTTCCAAAGTTGACAGCACAGCTAGTTTCCAAAAATTCAAATTATATATGTATATATATATATTTATATTTATATAAAAAGACCAATAATAGCAGTATGTTATGCATCAATAGAAGCAACAGCTTTTCCAAGTTCTGCAGTCACTTGAACAAAATTGAGTAGGCATTATACAGAAATTAACAGCCATATTGGTCTAGAAACGTTGAACTAAATTTTTTTTTCCATTTGTACAGGGGTAACACACTGTATTAAATATGTAAGGTCTTATCTACGTGGGTTTGATTATAAAAACTAATAAAATATTCTCTAATGAAAAAAAAATGCATTCAGTCTAAGTTTGACCATCCCCATCTACAGTGTAACACAGTCTCAACACTGATTAAAAGTCCAAAGTTCAAAGTCTCTTCAGAGACTCACAGCAAACTCTTCACTGTAATCCCCTGTAAAATCAAATAAGAAAAGCAGATCACATACTTCCAACACACCATGGCACAGGACATACATTACCATTCCAAAGGGGAGGAAAGATAGTGTAGTGAGGAAATACTGGATTGAAGCAAAACTGAAAACCAGCAGGGCAAACTCCAAACTCTGCATCTCCATTTCTGATGTCAAAGCTCTCTTCAGATCTCCAACTCCTTTCAGCTTTGTTGCCTGCCACATTCTCTCTAGGGGCTGGTTCCACACCCAATCTGCAGGCTTCCTCAGCAGGTATCCCACAGCTCTGGCATCTCCAACATCTTGGGCCTCCAAGGCAATCCAGGCATCACCCTCACAGCTTCATGCAAAGGCCTCTCTGGGCCTCCATGCAGGAACACCATAGCCTCTTTCTTGTATCCTTGACTCGAAAGTCAGAACCCTGTGGCAGAAGCTGCCAAGTTCTGCTGTTTGCTGGGGCTGGAACATGACCCCCTCACTCAATTACATCTGCATCAGCTTTCTGTTTTTGAATGGTTTCCTTCACCGCTTAAGCTTTTCCTTAATTCCTTTTTACAAGTTGGAAGCTTAGCTGGGTAAGGTCTTGCTCTGAGGCTACCACTTGTACTGGCTGATTTTGTCAACTTGACACAAGCTAGAGTCATCAGAGAAGAAAGAGCCTCAGTTGAGGAAATGCCTCTATGAGATCCAACTGCAAGGCATTTTCTCAATGAGTGATTGATGTGGGGGGGAAGGGGAGGCCCAGCCCATTGTGGGTGGTCCTATTCCTGGGTTGGTGGTCCTGGATTCTATAAGAAAACAGGCTGAGCAAGCCAGGGGAAGAAAGCCAATAAGCAGCTCCCCTCCATGGCCTCTGCATCTGCTCCTACCTCCAGGATCCTGCCCTGTTTGAGTTCCTGTCCTGACTTCCTTCTGTAATGAACAGCAATGCTGAAGTATAAGCCAAATAAACCCTTTCTCCCCCAACTTGCTTTTGGTCATGGTGTTTCATTGAAGCAATAGAAACCCTATCTAAGACATCACTCCCTTTATTCCATTTTGGACCAGGCCTGTCACTACCCTGCTCCCTGGTACCAACTTCTGTCTTAGTCAGTGTTCTCCTGCTGTGAAGAGACACCATGGCCAAGGCAACTCTTACAAAGGAAAGCATTTAATTGGGGCTTGCTTGAAGTTGGACATTATACTGGTTAAGAAAAGTGACAGTGGTAGATTCTCTTCTAGGTTCAGTAGCCCCACAATCCATGGATAGGTGGCTAGGATTATAGTATCAGATATTAATTCCCTCCTATTGAATGGGCCTAAAGTCCAATTAGGCAGCTGTTGGTTATCCCCAAGATATAAGTGCCATTATTGCACTCTTGGGGATATCTCACCCTGCTTGTCATTATTGTGGTTCATGGGCTTTACAGATGTGTAGGAGTTTTAGTTGCTTTTCTTTCTTGGAAGTTTGCATAGCACCTTCCAGTACTAAGTCCACAGGGTTAGTTCTAGCTTGATTTCTCCAAGTCCTCAGTCTGAAGCATATGGTATCTTCAGCAATGGGGACTTGACTTCAAGTTCTGGGAGTCAACCTTGGTCAATGAAAACAGCTTGTACTGTTTTTTTTGGGGGGGGTATCTCTTGAACTCCCCTGACCATCAACTTGAAAGAAGGTAGTCTTAGTTACTATTCTATTGATGTAAAGAGACACCATGACCAATACAATTTATAAGAGAAAGAATTTAATTGAGGGTTTGCTTAAAGTTTCAGAGAGTTAGTACATTATCATCATGGTGGGGAGCACGGTGGCAGGCATGCAGACATGATGCTGAAGAAGTAGCTGAGAGCTTTATATCCTGATCTGCTGGCAGTAGGAAGAGAGAGAGAGAGAGAGAGAGAGAGAGAGAGAGAGACAGAGACAGACAGAGACAGACAGAGAGAGACAGAGACAGAGACGGATAGACAGAGAGAGAGAGAGAGAGAGAGAGAGAGCCTGGCGTGGGCTTTTGAAATCTCAAAGTCCAGGCCCAGTGACATTCCTCTTCCAATAAGGACACACCTCCTCCAACAAAGGCCACCCATCCTATCTTTCCTAAATGGTACCACTCTCATTCAAACCACCACAGAAGTTTCTTACAACTTGTGCTGGGGTTTTGTTAGATAGTTATGGATGTTGGTGGCTGAATTAGGACCCCAAGTGGTACTTCCTCTCCTTTCCTCAGGTAAAGACCCTGTTTCCCCATTCTCCCCTTCATAGCACCCATGTCCTACCGTCCTCCTGTCTGGAGCTCCTTCTCCACGTCCTCACAATCCCTTTTGCACATCTTTGTTTCTGCTCTTCCTCTTAAACACAGTTCTAGTCATTCAGAGCTAGAGTCCACCATAAGAGAACAGGAGGCATTTTTCTTTCTGGATCTGGTTACCTCATTCAGTTCCATCCACCTACCTGCAAATTCTATGATTTAATTTTCCTTCACAAATGAATGGAATTCCTGTGTGTATATGTGCCACGTTTTCATTACCATTCATCAGTTTAAGGTCATTCAGGTTGTTCCCATTTTATAGCTACCGTGGAGAGAGATATCAAACATCACCAAGAAAGCATCTGTGGAGGAGGGTTTCAAGCCCCTGGGAATATGCCAAGGAGTGGTACGGTTGGGTCCTACGGCAGAGCCACTTGTAGCTTTTTGAAAATTCTTCACGCTAATTTCCATAATGTCTGCCCTTGCACACTGACTTCCACAGTGGCTGCACCGGTTTGTGTCTCTCCAGCTGTGAAGGAAGGTTCCCTTTCCCCCACACCTTCCTCATCATTTGTTGTCAGTTGTTTTCTTAGTCTTAGACATTGTGATTGGGGTTAGATTAAATATTGAAGTAGTTTTAATTTGCATTTCCCTAATTGCTAAGGATTTTGAACTCTCTAAAAATATTTCTTAGCCATTTCTGTGTTTTTCTTTTGAGAACTCTCTGCTCAGATTCTTGATTCTCTTATTTTTAGTGCTTTATGTATTTTCGACAGTAATTTTCTATCAGATGTATAACTGCAAAGGTTCTTTCCCGCTCTGTAGTCGATCATTTCCCTTTCTACATACAAACTTTTTTTTAGCATTATTCCATTTGTTAACTGTTGGTCTTGATTCCTGAGTGAATGGAGTCCTTTTCAGAAAGTCCTTTCATATACCGTTGTCTTCCAGGGAACTGCTTATGCTTTTTTTTTTTTTTTTTGTAGCAGTTTCAGAATTTCAGGTTTTACGTTTGATCGATTTGGAGTTGATTTTTGGTCTGGGTGTGGATCTGAGTCTAATAATTTTCCCAGCACCATTTGTTGACGACACTGTCTTTTCTTCAGTGTGTATTTTTGTCAAATATTGGATGGCTGAATTATGTGTACTCACATTTACATCTCCTATTTTGTACCATTGAACCACACATCTGTTTTTATGCCTGACCCATGCTGTTTTTATTATGACAACTCTGTAATATTGCTCAAATGGCAAGGCAATCCTTCCAGCATATTTTTTGCTCAGAATTGCTTTGTCTATCCAGTGTCTTTTGAGGTTCCAAACTAATTTTAGAAATGTTTTTCTCTGTCCCTGTGAAGAAGTCATGGGACTTTTTTTTTTTTTTTTTTTTTTTTTTTGGTTTTTCGAGACAGGGTTTCTCTGTGTAGCTTTGTGCCTTTCCTGGAACTCACTTGGTAGCCCAGGCTGGCCTCGAACTCACAGAGATCCGCCTGGCTCTGCCTCCCGAGTGCTGGGATTAAAGGCGTGCGCCATCACCGCCCGGCTGGGAATTTTTTTTAAAACTCAGAATTGCGTTGAATTTTTAAATTATTTTTGCTAAATGCCTATTTTCACAATGTTAATTCTACCAGTGCATAAGCACGAGAGGACTTTGCATCTTCTAGTGTCTTCCTCAATCTTTTTTATTCAGAAATTTAAATTTTTCATTGTAGAGTCATTTTGTTTCCTTGGTTAGATTTATTTCTATATATTTCATTAGTTTTTATTTTTGAGACCATTGTGAATGGGTTCCCATGATCTCTTCCTCAGCATGCCTGTTATTGTTATATAGAAAGACTACTTGTTTTTGTAAGTTTGTTTTGTATCATGCTACTTTGTTGACAATGTTGTTCATTTCTAGAAGTTTCGTGGTGGAATTTTTTTTGGGGTCTCTTATGTATAACATATCATCTGCACATAGGGATAATTTGATTTCTTCTTTCCCACTTGTATCCCTTTAGTGTTTTTTTTTTTCTTTTTCCTTGGTGCTCCAGCTATGTTTCAGGTATTATACTGAAAAGGAGCAGCAAGGATGGGCAGCCCTGTCTTGTTCCCTTATTTCATTTTAATGGGATTGCTCCCGATTTTTCTCCATTTAGGACGATGCTGGCTGTGGGTTTGTCACGCATGTCTCCTTTATTATGTTGAGACACGCTCCCTCCAGTCCTATTCTCTTTTAGGAAGGACTTTTACCATGAAGGTATTTTGGGTTTTGCCAAAGGCCCTTTTCTACATCTTTTGAGATGATCATATCATTTTTGTATGCAAATCAATTTATATGATTTATTGACTTACATATGTGGAATCATTCCTGCACTTATAGGATAAATCAACTTGATCACAGTGGATGATCTTTTTGACCGATGCCTGCATTCAATTTGCAAGTATTGAATTGGGGATTTTTACATCTGCATATATGAGGGATATTGGCCTGTAGTCTTTACCTGGTTTTGGTATTATTGGCTTCATAGAAGAAGTTCGTAAGCTTTCTTCTGTTTCTATTTAAAAAAATATGTATATATACATACACACATCTATATCTATATCCATATCAATCTATATATCTATATCTATATCTATGTATGTATATATAGAGAGCCCAATGGGAGGGCTTAGATAGAGGAAAGGGAGAAATGGTATAATATATTATAATCTCAAAACATAAGAGAAATAATTAAATTTTTAAAAAAGAAAAAAAATAATTTAAGAATCATTGATTGTAGACTTTTTTTCAAAGTCTCATAATTATTCTATGAATCTGTCTGAACTTAGGCTTTCTTATTGGGAGGGACTTCAATACTACCTGGATTTTCTTATTTGTTGTAGTTATAAGTTATTGATCACTTCTTGTTTTAACTCTGGATTAATATAGAAATTTACCCATTTCCTTTAGATTTTCTAATTTAATGGAGCATAGGTTTTAAAAACATTTTCTTACAATATTCTGAATTTCTTTGGTGTTTGTTGTAATGTTTCACTGTTCGTTTCTGGTCACATTTGTTATCTTCTGGTTAGTTGGGCTAAGGGTCTGTCAATGTTGTTTATCTTCTCAAAAAACCTGGTCTTAGATTCCTTGATTCTAGTAATCATTTTCTTTGTTTCTATTTCAATTAATTTCTGCTCTGATTTTGGTCATTTCTACCCATCTACTGGATTTGGTTTTGCTTTTTCTTCTTTTTCCAAATTCTTGAGTTGCATCATTAAGTCATTTATTTGTGATTTAAAAAAAATTTTTAATGTAGGTACTTAGAGCTACAAAGTTCCTGCTTACGACTGCTTTTAATGTATCTGTGAGGTTTTGTTATGAGGTGTTGTTATTTTCATCTAATTACAAAAATTCTTATTTCTTTATTAATTTTTTCTTTGATCCATTCATCATTAAGTAGTGTGTTGTTTAATTTCCATGAGTCCAGATTTGTTTGCTGTTGACTTTAAGCACTATTTCATTGTGGTCAGATAGGATATGCAGAGATATTTAAAATTTTCTGGATTTTTAAAGATTTTTTTTTTGTGTGTGTGTGTCTCAGTACGTGGTCTATTTTAGAAAAACTTCTATGGGCTGCTGAGTTGAATGTATATTCTTTGTTTTTTAAGTGGACTATTCTAATTGTTAGGCCCATGTTACATGATTTAATTCAGAGGTTTCTATTTATTTTTTGCTCAGGTTATCTCTCTACTAGAGAAAGGTGGGTATTGAAATCTCCTGCCCTTTCTGAGGTGGAGCTTATCAGGTCCCAGCAAGTATGGGGTTTTGTTTGTTTTTCTGTTGTTTTAAGTGAAATTAGATATGCCACAGGTGCATACATGTTTAGGAGTTTAATGTCTTCTTGGCAAATTGTCCCTATGATGAGAATGATGTGTTCTTTATATCTTCTGATTTGTTTTAGTTTGAAGTCTGTTTTTATCAGATATTAGGATAGAGACACCCACTTGCCTCCTGGATCCCTGTGCTTGGTCTACTTTTCCCATCTTTCCACTGTGATATGGATGCTGTCTTTGAAATAAGATGAATTGCTTTTAGACAACAGAAAGACAGGTTTTGTTTCTTAATCCATTCAACTAACCTGTGTCTTTTGATTGAGGAGTTAAGATAATTAGTATGTACTTATTATTGAAAGATTTTGTTGATTGTAGGCTTTTTTTCCTGCTTGTGTTCTTAGTCCTATTTTGTGTTTCGTTAATTATGGCTTCATTTATTTTCTTCCTATATTTCCTTGGTTATGCTCATTCTTCTTTTCAATTTAAATTATTGCTTCCAGAATTCACTGTAGGTATGTTTGGCGGACATGAATTCTTCTAGCCTGTTTATATCAGGGAAAGTCTTTCTTTCACCTTCAACTATGGCAGATACTCTTGTTGGGTATGTCTGGGTTGGCTTCTGTGCTCTTTTACAACTTGGAGTACATTGTTCCAGGCTCTTCTGGCTTTTAAAGTTTCCATTGAGAAGTCAACTGTTATTCTAGTGGTTTTCCCTACAACTTTCAGTACACTCTCTGTGTTTCAAGTATAATATGCCATGGGGAGTCTATTTTTTGGTCTGGTCTACTTGGTGTTCTGTATGCTTCTTATATCTGTATTGATGTCTTTCCTTTGTTTGGAGATGTTTTCTTCTATGACCCTCTTGAAGGTCTATTTGTGCCATTGACTTGGGATTCTTCTCCTTTAGCCATGCCTATAGTTAAAAGATTTTTGTCTTTCACAGTGTCCCACAATTCCCAAATGTTTTGTTTATATTTTCCCACATACTTTGCTTGTGTGGCCCAATTCCTCTATTTTATCTTAGATCCTTGATATTCTGTTTTCTACACGACCCATTCTAATTGTTAATGCTTTCTCCAGAGTCTCCTAGTTGGATTATTGCATTTTTTTCAATTACATCTTCAGCCGAGTGGTGGCGCACACCTTTGATCCCAGCACTCAAGAGGCAGAGCCAGGTGGATCTCTGTGAGTTCAAGGCCAGCCTGGGCTACAGAGCAAGATCCAGGACAGGTACCAAAACAACACAGAGAAACCCTGTCTCAAAAAACAAACAAACAAACAAACAATTCCATCTTCATTTACAGCTTAGAAACACTTCAATATTTCTATCTCTTTATTGAACTCTGTTTTCAAATCCTGAATTGTCATTATCATTTCATTTATACATATGATGTGCTTTCTTGGGCTTCATTCAGTCATTTATTGCAATTCTCTTTAAAAGTTCCCTGAGCTGTTTTCTTGGAGTCTTTCCTCTTTAAGCTACTAGAGTACTTTGAAGAAGTTTATGCTCTTGTTATTTTGTGTTTTTAAAATTCTGTGACCTGGGATTCCTCTAGGTAATTTTCATTGAAGAACATTGCTATAGGACTAGTAAAAATTGTTAAGGGCATACTTACCGTCTTGACCTTTCATATTATCTGTGTATTTATGATGATACCCGGACATGTGGACTTCTTTTATTGGTTGTGTGTCTATGTGAGACTCAAAGATGCCTCTGTTGAGTGCAAGTTTTGTTTTGTTGTTGCCTAAGCTTAGCTGATAATAGATCAAGTATCAGGAGTTGGTAGAGCACACCTTTGGAGGTTCAGTGTTGATTTTCCATTGGAAGAATAGGGGTGATTCCAATTCATCTGTAAGCAAGAAAGCATGCAAACAGGAGTAGTCTGGATCTGCATAGGCTGGTTCACAAGCTGTACTCTGCAAGCTTTTCCTGTGAATGTGAGGATAGCACATGTACAGTAGCATCATGGACACTCAGCCAGCTAGGATGTCATACAGGTTGTACAACTAAGGGGTGGCAAGGTCAGGAGAGGTTTCAGGGACTCACCAGGCTGGCCCAACACACAAATGGGCGTATCAGCTCAAGCCTGAAGATTGGATATAGTTCAGGAGGCAAGAGTTCTGGGACTTAATAGTCTGGATCAGCACATAGGATGGGCAACCTGGACTAAGCATGGAGGTTGGAAATTGTGTGGGTGGGCAAAGATCCAGCAGACTCACCAGAGTGGGCTGGCACATCTATGGCAAGCCTGGTGGTTGGGGATGGTAAAGGTTGACTAGTATACATGGACTCATCCAACTGAACCAGAACATGGGGTGTGTGGCCCAGATTAGGCTTTGACTTTGGATATAGGTTGCAGGTGGGCTTAGATCCAGCCTGTTCCTCAGACTGGGACTGGTACACAGGATGTGCGACTGACACTAAGCCTAGAGGTTGAGAATAACACCATTAGGGCTCACCAGACTGACCTATGGCACAAGATATGCAACCAGTGCAATGTCTGGGTACTGGGGAGGGTACAGGTGGGCTGAACTCAAGTGGACTTACCAGGCTGGACTATATCCCAGGATGTGTTACTCAGGATAGGTCTGGAGGTTGTATATGGTGTGGGTGGGCTAGGGTCAGGCAGATCCCTTTTTAGCCATTCAAGTCAATACTATTTGCACTCCCTAGATGCCTCAAGGGTGTTGTAATGGTCCACCTGTCCCCAAAGGCCAGATTTTGTGACAGTGGTCAGAGTATTCTTTGGCAGCCTTTGCAAGGGTCTGCCTCGATAAAGTAGTGAGTCTTACAAAGAGGAGTATACAAGCACATTTATAACAATATCATGGAAGCAGTGAATGCAGAAAGAACTCAAAAGGTTAGACTGGCTATATCCATCCTGGAACATTGTTCTAATATAAAATTGCATGTAACTGAAGGTCATCTAGAGAGGAATACGCAGTGGCATGGGGTATCCATCATGGACACAGAGTCAGTGGAGACAGCAGTGTGGTCTGTGGGTGTTCAACTCTGGGTAATTTAAAAGTTTTCTTTATCAGTTTCTGTAATTTTTCTAGCTGTTTATTCTGATCACTCATTATATTCATTAAGTACCTCTTATCAAAATGCTCAGAACCCTAAGTGTTTTAAATTTTTAATTTTTCATATTGTGGAATATTACACTCATATACACATGCATGCACATATATTTAGAGAGAGAAATATATACACATACATATCTTAGGGATGGGACCCAAAATTCTTTTGTGTTTCATATGTTCCTAGTACACACAGCCTGGATGGAATTTTATGAAATATTTTTAGTGTGGCTATGTTCTGATTATAATCTGTCGTGTGAGGCCAGATGTAGGATTTTCCATTTGTAGCTTCCATATCTGTACTCCAAAAGTTTCTGAGTTTGAAGTATTTAGGATTTTGAATTTTAAAATCAGTTTATATTCCCTTTAATCTGTATGTTTGTGTGTGTTCTTATGTAAGTGCAGGTGCTGGTAAGGAAACCAGAGGTTGATACAGAACATCTTTCAAATCAATCAGTCTGCTACCTTATATATTAATCTATTTATCTATTTACTTATCTATCTATCTATCTATTTATATTTATTTATTTACTTATTTTTATTTCTTTATTTAGAAACAGGGTCTCTCCCTAAACCTGGAGCTCACTGATTTGGCTAGACTTTGCTGGCCAGCAAGCCTGCCATCTAGTTCTCCAGTGCTGGGATTACAGGTATTCAGTTTTTCTTTTAGTTTTTTATATATGAGTGACCTATCTTCACATATACCAGAAGAGGGAATCAGATCTCATTACAAATGGTTGTGAGCCACCATGTGGTTGCTGGAATTGAACTCAGGACCTCTGGAAGAGCAGCCAGTGCTCTTAACATCTGAGCCATCTCTCCAGCCCCATAGGCATACACTTTTATGTCCAGCATTTTCATGCGAGTCCTGGGGATTAGACACAGGTCTTTATTTTTGTCTAGCAAGCACTTGACCAACTGAACTGTCTCCCCGGATGCCATGCTATTTTATCTTTTGAAATACAAAATGAAAGTTCTTTTCTGCTGACTATAGTTATTAGCTAAGAAAAAAATTACCAAGCTGTTCTGCAGTTTCTGGGATTATTGGAGCACTCACTCCTTGTGCGTGGTTTGATCTCATTTTTTTTTTGTGTAAAGCCCTTCAGTAGTTCAGTAAGAGGTAGAAAGTGGAAGGGAAAGGGTGTTGTTTTTTTTTAATATTTAAAATGCCTTTTCTGGTCTTTATTCTTGAACAATCATTTATCAGTGTATGTATGTTTTATGACTTTTCCTCTCAACAATTTAAAGGTACTGCTCAATTGTCCTTTGGCATCAATGAGTGGATGATTTTGCTGATAAAAAAGATGGAGTTCAGTTTAAGGAACATTTCTTTGTAGGTAATTTTCTTCTCTCTGTCCTTCTCATAGCTTTTATATTTTTATGGATAATATTCTGCAGTGTCACGATGCAATGTCTAAACAGAAATTTATCTTTGTTTATTCTTCTTGGCACTTGGTGCATGCTTTCTAGCTGGGGACTTGTCATCTCTCATCAATTCCTAGCTATTTTCTCTTTGAAAATTGCTTTCCAATCAGTTTCCGCAGTCGAGAAATCTGACTACATGCACACACAAGGTTTTTAATCTATCCTATTTTTAACTATTATTGTGCTTTTTAAAAACGAGGTAAAATTTATTTCTGGGGAGATGCATAGACGTCATGTATTTCATTTGGTGTACACATACATGATTGAGACCACCACAGCCCCAGTCCAGCATATGTTCAGAATCACAAGCATCCTCTCCACCTCCTTCCAGGCTGCCCCCTTCCAGGCCTCTCCCCTTCCACACAGGTGACTCTTGTGATTTTTTTCCCATGGTAGTTCTCCAGTTCTTCAGTGTCCTATAAACAGGACTATTCTGAATGTACTTTGTCTTAATCTCTTTCACTCAAAAGGCTTTTGAGGTAAATCTGTTTTATTATACGTGCTAGTAGTAAATTTCTTCTTTAAAGTTGAACAGCGTTTTGTTGTAGAAAATGAAATTGAACATATTTAACCCATTAGCCAGTGTAGGCAGCATGAGTCTTCAGATGTGTGAATGAAGGTGTGACTGGGTCATCACAGCCAGTGAGCTACCCCAGGCTGAGGTCCTCACATCCTTGCAAGTGTCTATGCGAATGCCCAGGCTACTGACTCAATAATCGAAGTGAAATGACTTGTTTTATCTTCAAGGATGTGGTAGTGGTCTGCTGTGCAGTGACAGCCACCACCGTGCCTCATTCGGATGGTAGCTTGTCATTGGGAAAGCCTATCAGAGCTTAGTGATTGCTGGCATGGGAGTCCCAGGCCACAGCAATGTTAATGATACCTCAGGATGGACCACTGAGCCCAGGAGGCATTTGTGAAGCTAAGCCTACTTCTTCCAGCTTTTGCAGATCTGAGCTTTATCTCAGCAGAGCCCTGGCAAAGCCATAGAAAGCATGGGGGTTGGGATACTGCAAAGCACCCACATAAGCAAAAACCTTGCCATGTTTCTCAGGAATCAGGACCTAAGTCTCTGTGATCAACCTTATATCAGTCCTGCCTCTCAACTCCACACTTTTATCCCTGTTGGGTACCACGGTTCCCTCTTACCCAGTTTTTAACAGCTTTCCACTTTTCTTCCAGCTATTTAGCTAAATCGGATGACATCATTCACGATACTAAAAAGTTAAGGAATGTGATGGACAAGAAAATGCCTCCTTTGGTTTCCAGGTTGTGATCCTTTCAGTGGCCCTGTTTCCTTAGATGTGGAAAGGATGAGTTTACAGGTGGGGTTAAAGACGTGGAAGTTAGGAGAGTGGGGGAGCCCAGAGCAACCTCAGGTCCTCATGAGAGAGTTGGGGCAGAGATGGGGACGTGATGAAAGAACCAGAAAGGAGGAAGGAGAACAGGGAAGAATGGAAGAAGGCGGGGGAGGGGGGTTGTCTTGTGCTTCTGAGGCAAAGATGTCAGCAGCTCGGAGAAAAGAGAAAAAGCAAGGAATAAGATCCTTTCCCAGTGGTTCAAGAAAGAATTCAGTCTTGTTGACCCATCTAGACTTTGCATACCCCAGAACTGTAGCGATAACGCCCGCGCTACCACCACCCATTCATCATGTCTGAGCAAGGGGCTGTGGATCGAAAAACAGGGACAAGAGACAGCGGGTCATTCGCCTCAGCAGAATGCCGAATGCTGTTTATTGAAAGAGGGAGGAAACCTTAAATACAGGCTCACAGCACAATGGGAGAACCCCAGAGGGCAGAAGTTCGCTACTGATGTTTACAATCTTGCATCTAAGCTGTTAACGCCCAATATGCAGGATACACAAACAAGGAACTTCCCTTAAGCATTCAGGAGGGTGGAAAACCGGCAGGGAATTAGCATAGGGAGGACATCAAGGTCAAGGTCAGCAAGGAAGGCAACAGCTACCTAAACCGGGGGCCAGGGCCCTATACAGAACTGCAAAGAAAATAAGTTTCTGTTATTTTAAGTGAGCTTGAGTCAAATTGCTAAAGCGCTGCTAAGAAGCTAGCACAGGGACTGAAGGTTTTAATCTTAGAACTATTTGAAATCGACCATGGAACCAAAGGAGAAGGGAATTACTTAGTCAAATACATGACTCTGCAATGGAAGAGTTACAGCCACACAAGCAGGTGGCTGCATTCTTCTTCAGTTCGGTAATCTTGTAGTATCTTTAACAGACATTATTTATTTCACTGTCTTGGGGAACTACTACAGACGTCATTTTTTTCCCCTGTTACTCAATTGTTTCAGTTTTGTGTAATCTTCCCTCTCAGTCACTGAGTTTTTTATTAGCTGCCTTCTTTGGGATGGTAGGATCTGCTCAGGAGTGTTCTTCTGGAGTTCCTCCCTCAACACTGTTGTGTTGGAGCTGCGTTTATCTCGCTGGAAACTTCTGTTCTCAAATCTGTTGAGTTCGGAAGGTACTAGCTGTGGAGGAGGTACTAGTTTGGACAGATATGAGAGAGAGAAGAGCACGTGTGGAAATTCATGGAGATTCTCAGTTCTGGAGGCTTCATGGGCCTGGGGCACGTGGGGTAGGCAGAGGCCAGGCTGGTAGAGGGATGGCCCCAACCCGGTCATGAGATGTTCCTTTAGCAAACCGCTCAGAGAGAACAAGTTAAGGTAAGAAATAAAGGTGATTTTGCTTCAGATCCTTTACAGCAGCAATATGTCAGCCGCCCCTAGAGAGGACGAAAGTAAATGAGTCAGTGCTAGAGAGTGAAGGATACCATCCGTGCAGAATGGTGAAAAGGACTCCCAAACAGCATCTTCATTGATTTTCTTTGTAATTGACACAGCATCTCGGTTTGCCTTCAGGCTTCAGCAAGAGAGAATGGGCAGCCATGTACACAGAGCTTCCTGGTGTCGGAATTTAATAAAAAAAAAATCCTCCAAATGAACACCCTTTCTCCTCCATTGTTCCTCTTTCTCTCCCTCTTCTTTCTGCTTCCTTTGTGTCTCCCTTCTTCCCTCTTGTCTCCCCCCCCCACCCCATACCCTCCATCCCCACTTCAAAATAGAAGCATACACGGTAGATATTTCAGTATGTGGAAAACCTGTCTTCACTGGCTGTCACATTGATGACTTTAGGAAAAGAAAAAACATAGCACATTTCACCTTTTAAGTTGGCTTGAATCTCATTGGGACAAAAGCTCAGTATTTTTCTAGAAGAAAAAAAACAAACCCCAAACCAAAACAAAACATTACTTGAGGTTGCCATGTTCTACAATGCATCACTAGGGTATGATGCCAAGAAGCCCTGTGCTTCCCTCTGGGGCTCCCAGGAGTCCCCTGCACAGGAGATGGGAGCAGGGGTGTCCCTATCTGAAGGTCAGCTTCCCCTGACCTCAGCAGCAGAGACTGGCCCTGTCAGGTTGCTGGATATGGATTTCACAGCCCATGGAAGCTGAGGTTGGCCCTCTAATTTTTCAAGAGTTCCTTGACAAGAGACCCTCTACAGGGCAAGCCTGGCAGCTGGAATGGAGGATTGCTATGGCCTGAAGCTGCCTTTGAGAGGTCTGGGAGCAAAAAAGGAATGCTCTACATTAGCAAGAAGCATTGTCAGTGACTTTATTAACTGCTGGATTTGGTTCTGGGGAACAGATCTCCTGATAATCTCTCGTTGTGACACACTTGTGTGTGTTCCAAGGAAGGAGGAAACAGTCAGACACTGTACCAGAAAGACACACCATTGTGCCAAAAGCTAGTCTTGGCACAGAGGAGGTTCACAATGTAGTAGGATGCTTTTGTTCTTCTCCATCTAGCTCTGACTTCATTACTTTACTCTTGCTTGTTTGCTTTAATGGTGCCTTTTAACTTACCTTGGGAACCATATTCCCTCCTTCAACAGATACCTGTTGAGTTCCACATGTGCCAACCACTGTGCTTTGTGGGATGAATATAATGGTAGGCATCAAATCAGATGGAATGGCATCGTAAATGAAGTAGACAAACTTTGACCTGAGTAGATTTTTGTTTGTTTGTTTGTAAGTGAATCAACTCATGTGTGAGGTGCTGTGTAGAAAATAGGGCAAAATGAACAAATAAGAAAATGGGTCCAGCTAGTTAAGGAGGCCAGAAAATAATTTCTGGAGAGAGCAGTGCCTGGATACTGGAATCTGAAATCTGCAGGAAGAGCAGGAATTAACAGAAACTAATCAAGTTAATCTGGAAAAGAAGGTGAGAGAATGACTAAGATCGAAGCAGGGGCTCTGGGTCATGAACCCCGTGCTGACCTGGAGATGCTGGGTCAGTCTCTGTATGTTCTTCAGCCTTTTCTCTTTGGGGCATCTTCCAAGTACTCAGGCTACGGGAGACCTGTCCTCCCTCAGTGGCCAACCACCTTGTTCTGTGAGCTTGCCTCCAGAGTGTGTGCCTCTCCTGTCCCATTGGAAAGAGGGCTGAGCAACCGTTGGAAGGAAGATATCAATGGCTCTGAAATACTCTGGTGCCCTTCTCTCAATGACCTGTATTTTAGGAATGATGTCAGAGTCCTTCCAGGTTGCAACCCTCTCTCAATCTTGGGACTAATGATATTTCAGGTGAAATAATTATCTTTATTGTGATAGGCTGTCTTGTGCTTTGTAGAATTTTTAGCAGTATTTCTTTTTTTCACATGTTTGTTGTGACAATCAAAAATATCTCCAGGGCTGGAGGGATGGCTCAGTGGATAAAACACTTGCTGCACAAGCTTGGGGACCAGAATTCAGACACCCAGGACCTATCTAAAAGGAGGTGTGGCAGCCTGTGTCTGTAATCCCAGTACCTCTCTGGTAACATGGGAAGCAGAAATAGGATAATCCTCAGAAGTCATGGACCAGCTAGCCTGTCTTACATAGTGGTAGACATCAAGGGCACTTCCGTAAAAAACGTGAAAGGTAAGGACTGACACCCAAGGTTGTCCTCTGATTTTCGTACATGTACCTGCATTCACAACATGCATAAATACATAAAAGCATACGTGTACACACCGTACACATATATTACAAACACACAGGTATGCACTGACACATATATTAGAATGTAACTCCAGATGTTGCTAAATGTTTGCGCAGAGCACAATAGCTAATTGAGACTTTCTACCGTATGTAATTTCATTTGAACTTTATAATATCCATGTAGGCAGAATGACTCTTACCCTATTACTGTGACAAAACACCAAAAGCAACTTGGAGAGGAAAGGGTTTATTTCATCTCATATGTCCTGATCACAGTCAATCAAGAAAGGAACTCAGGGCAGGAATTCAAGGCAGGAGCCTGGAGGCAGAAACTGAAGCAGAGGCCATGGGAGAACAATTCTTACAGGATTATTTCTCATGACTTGTTCAGCTGGCTTTCTTTTTTTTTAATCATTAATGATTTATTTATTTATTTATTAAATTACACTCATGATATTAATCACATTTGTGGTATTCATAGATTGCATTCACAGTATTCATTCAATTATATATATATATATATTTTAATTTTAAATGCTAATGTCATTTATTGAGTGGGGGAGGAGGTCTTAAATACAGGCTTACAGCACAATGGGAGGACCCCGGAGGGCAGAAGTTTGCTACTGATGTTTTATAATCTTGCTTCTAATCTGTTAATGCCCATTATTCAGGATACACAGACAAGGAACTTCTCTTAAGCATTCAGGAGGGTGGAACCTGGCAGGGAATTAGCATAGGGAGGATATCAAGGTCAAGGTGCGCAAGCAAGGCAACAGTTACCCAAAACGGGGGCCAAGGACCCTACAGGTCCCCCTTTTATTAAAAAATGATCAGCTGGCTTTCTTATAGCACCCAAGACCACCAGCCTAGGGGTGGCACCGCCCACAGTAGGCTGGGCCTTCACACATCAATCATCAATCAGGAAAATGCATCACAGTCTTGTGCCCAGGCCAGGCTAGTGGGAGCATTTTCCCAATTGAGGTTTCCTCTTGTAAAATGACTCTAGTTTGTGTCAAGTTGATATAAAACAAGCCAGCACAAGTGACTCCTTGTCAACTTGACACACAAACACATCACTGTTCAACCACAACCTTTCCTTTCTCATTGTCCCCAATACATCATATTAATATCATATTAATATCAATATCACAATCTAAAACATATTCCAAACTTTAAAAGTTTCAAGTCTTTAAAAACTCAAACTTTTAAAATTCAGACTTTCAAAAATATCTAAAATCTTTCTAAAACTGCAAGGACTCTCTGAAACTCCAAAATTCCTCAACTGTAAACTCCTGCAAAACAAAAATAAGTTACATACTTTCTTACTCAAAGAGGGAAGAACCAGGGCATAGTCACAGTAAAAACAAAAAGCATAATAAAAATTCAACAATATTAACAAGTTCAATGTTTGATGTCTGGGACCCACTCACGATTCTCCAGGCTCCAAAGGCCGGTACAGCTAATTCCATTTCTCCAGCCTGCCCTCTGCAACACATACAGCTTGTCTCCTTGGCTCAGGACGGTTCCATTTTCATCCCTGCTGCTGTCCTTGGTGTTTCCCCATGGTACCGGCATCTCTGAAATGCTGGTTATCCCGCTACAATTGTCTTGCCCTGTGGCTAATAGTCACTCCAGGTCTCTTTTCAGGGTCTCCGACCCTGCCACATGGTGCCGAGTTTGAACTTCTCTTCCAGAACCCCTTTAATCCCTTCTACTGCAACTGAGGCAGAGGTGAAGCCTCTTTTCAGGGACCTCACTCCTGCTACACAGTGCCAAGCCTCAGCAGCTCTCCATGACCCCTTGATGCTTTCAAAACCAGCACCACCTGAGTGACTCTTACATTGCCAATTTGGCTGCTGGCATGAGATGGAGCCTCGCCCCACTCTGGACCAAGTTTCTGTAGGATGATGCCGAGGAAATACTTCCCAGAAGGTTTTGCCTCAGTGATGCTGTTTCCTTCCTGATTACAACTGATTTCTTCAGCCACAGCTGACTAGGACCCGTTGTTCCAGTAAAGCAGACTTTTCACTTTGGTGGTTCTTAATCAAAAATATCAATGGCCCTGATAGAGCCTTTAGGGAACTTTCAAAAATTCCCTCTGAAACTTCACAAGCCAGGCATCCATCATCTACACTGCTCTCGCATGCTTATCTTCCAAGCTCTCACAGAACAGCCCACTGAGCTCTGAGTACCCAATGGCTCTTTCCAACCCAAAGTCCTAAACACCTCCACAATCCCCCCCAAACACATGGCCAGATCCGTCACAGCAATATCCTACCAATTGCTATCAATTTCTGTCTCAATTACAGTTTCTATTGCTGTGATAAAACACCGTGATAAAAGTACCTTGGGGAGGAAAAGGACTTATCACACCTCACAGGTCCCAGTCACTGTCCATGGTGAAGGGAAATCATAGCAGGAATTCAAGGTTGGAATCAGGAGGCAGACACTGAAGCAGAGGCCACCGAGAAATGCTGCTTACTGGTTTGCTCCTCATGGCTTGCTCAGTCTGTCTTCTTACAATACCCAGGACCACCAGCCAATGGGTAGCACCATCTACATCGAGCTGGGTTCTTTCACATAGATTACTAATCAAGAAAATGTACCACAGGCTTGCTCACATGCCAATCTATTGGGGGAATTTTTTCAGTTGAGGTTCTTTTTTTGCAAAATGACTCTAGTTGGGTCAAGTTGACATAAAACTAGCCAGCGCAGGCCCTCTTCCAATTTATCACACTGCTTTCTCCTTAATGGATATCAATAATGACTTCCTGGCACTCTGGCAAACTGCTAGGAGAAAATATTTTGACACATGAAAACTCCTGCCAACGTGGCCCCTGAGTCTGCCTCCAAATGAGACTGATGCCAAAGAACATGTCAGATATTAATGGTAAAAACATAAAATGCTTTTGTGTGTAGTAATGGTTTCAAAAATCAAATGTCAACATATAGGATTTTAGATTCTAATAAGGAGAAGTGGCATTTATTGTTGACTCATTTTGTCTTTCTCAATTATGTGATACCATAGAGGTGAGACTCAGGGTTTCCATTTTATGGACCAGTAAAATACAGGTCCTTATTAGAAAAGGGCTATGCTGAGGAGAAACTCGGGTTCATTAGATGGCAAGTTGATGTCCCTTGAATGAAGCTTTGTTGATCCCTCATGGGGTGCTGGGCTGGATGGATGGCCTTGAAGGGCCCCTCTAATGCTCCCACGTAATGGTCTGAATTATGGACTCATTATTAGGGAAAGAAATAGCACCAAAAATGATCCCAATGTGAGCATTCTGTTACATTATTTTTCTAGAATACCAAAGGTCACCTCTACGGGTGTGTGGAATACTAATGCTCATTTCTGCTTGGTATGCTGAAAAAAAAATCCAACTCCAAATAAAGCAATGAAACAATCCTTATAGAGCACTTTTAACAAGGAAAAATTGGTTTAGACGACTTTTTTTCCTTTCTGGTCGGCTGCTTTGAACTTGGGAGGGAGGTGGGAATTAGAAGGGAAAAAGATTTAGTGCCGCTTAAGAGGCTCAGCACAGGTCCAATACTGGCAAGCCCTTTGTGTGGGCGAAGTTTTTTTTTTTTTAATTTACTGTGTCTTCTCTTGTTTTGTCTTCTTTCTTGAATATTTCTCCCTCCCAGGAAGTTTTCTGTGCCCTGAATCAGAGGATTGCCATCCCAGTTGTACAGCAGCATTGCCTGGGGGGAGACTGTTAACCAATCCCAAAAGGTCAGCCCTGAAAACATACATATAAGTAACATTATACAGACTGAGCAGGTTGTATTTATGTATTTAGGAATACATACATACATACATACATATGTATGTGTGTGTGTGTGTGTGTAAAAAGAGGTCATAGATGTGAAAAAGAGAAAGAAGGGATATATGGGAGGGAGGAAAGTGGGAAATGATATAATTATGTTATAATTTCAAAACTAAAAAGAAATAATAAAATGGAAAAAATACAGATATCTGGTCTTAGTTATTCCACAAGCTTGGTGCTGAGGTCTGAGATCGCAGCATCTCACCTAGTCTGAGAACCACTGCCCAGGTCAAAATGTCTCAGCCTTGGTTGCCTATCCTGCTTCCCATTCTTGAGGGAAGTTGATAGAGGGTCAATAGTTAACTTGTGATGTTGGATTAGACTGCACAGTTAGAGGTCAGGATAATTTAAGGGTTCCATTTTTGAGGTGACAATTTTGCATGCCTAAGAGCCCTGATCTGTTTCTGCCAGCTCCCTGGTTAAGGGACAGGAATAAAGGATCTTCGTTCTCATTCTTGCCCCTAACAGAGTCACCTGACAGCATACTAGGATGGGGCTCCCTGGGGGAAGGTCTGGTACCCATGGACCCAGCCTTGACCCAAACAACAGGTTGTGATCCAGGATACCCAGTCCATTAGTCTAGGCCAGAATTGATTTAGCTAGAGGGACTAGATTTAACAGCCATTACTGGAGCACAAGCCTTGCCAATCTTCTCCTGCGATAGCCCAGCCTTCAGGCCAGGTTAGTGGTTTTCCTCTGTTTTTAGGTTGCTAAGATTTTTAATTCTTATTTTTGCTGTAGGTCATGGAGCCCAGGCCCTTGCCTGATCTAGGCAAGTGCTCTACCACTGAAGTACATGCCAGTCCTAGATCATTTGCATTTTTAGATCATGAGTGAACGTTGAAATGTAGCAATCACATTCACTTTCTATTGAAACATGCAGATGCTGTGTCTTCTAGTTTGTCAAAGTAGAGAATTAAACAGCTGTTTTTTTCTCCTAGAAAGAAACCAAGTTTGCATTCCTGAAATCAGTCCAACTAGCATACAAAATAATATCCTTTCCACATAAAAGGAAAAAAGAAAGGAATAGATCCAGAGGCCCCAGCAGTTCAGATAGATTAACCAAAACTAGAGGTGGGTCTTGAACACACTCTATCAACTCTTGAGTTTGGGTCTGTACCCAAAAGCCTTCCCAAGACTCCAGGGCAAGGGAACTTCAGATGGAGACATGGGAGGAGGCATAGTGGAGATGACGAGTCATTCAGGAGACAGAAGTAGAGGGACTGGTATGCAGGGTGAGGGTGAGGCTGATGTCTCAGGGGGAGAGTTGGAGAGTGGTGAGGAGAGGGCATTGGTTCAGACATTGAGTTCATTTGCAGTCGTGATAAGTCTTTGTTTTTGTTTTTGTTTTTTTTTTTAAAGATTTATTTATTTATTTATTATGTATACAGCATATGTGACTGCAGGCCAGAAGAGGGCACCAGATCTCATTACAGATGGTTGTGAGCCACCATGTGGTTGCTGGGAATTGAACTCAGGACCTCTGGAAGAGCAGTCAGTGCTCTTAACCTCTGAGCCATCTCTCCAGCCCCCTCTGTAAGGGCCTGGCAAGGGGCTAGATGGTCCAGCCCACAGTTCAGCTGTTTTGAACACTCCAGGATTATTCTTAGAAAATCCTACTCCAGTTGCAAGGACCACTGCAGCTCGGATGTTGTTAAAGCCATGACTCCCCTGCTTCAGAGTCCTCACTCCAGTTATGACCACTCCAGGTCCTTAGAGGAGTAACCACAGTGAACTCTGGGAAATTCTAGATGGCCCTGACCAGTGCAGCCACTCCTTACTATGGAATAGGCATTCTCCCCAATAATGAACTCTGGCCAAACACTCTGAGGAAGAGTTTGGGTCCTCTGCTTTGTCTTATTTTCACCTCCCTCTGCCCCTCCTCATTGGGGCTCAGCATCAACACTTGGGCATTTGAACACATTTTCCTTTGTCTTGTGAGCAGCAAGTGATCGCTTCTCTCATTTCTTTTGTTACCAGCTATCTTAAAAGAGACACACAGACTCTCTGTTCCCACTTTCTCAACTTCTGATCTCTTCTCTCTTCCAGTAACTTCCGTCCCAGCCACACCCTTAAAAATGGCTGCAGATGAATATAGGGTTCCCTCCCTCCTTACCTCTCAGCAATTACCACCTTGAGACACCATCCACATCTGCCCAGTGACTAAGCAAAAACCTGTGATTGCTGCAAGCAAGGCTTATGATGGTTGCATATTTAAGGCTGATGGATGGCGGAAGTGTGCACCATGTGTTCAAAAGGCTATTAGGTAATTGGTGGAATTACGATGGGGGAACAAGCAAGCCAGCCTCCCTCTCTAGCTATGTCAACAGGGCATAGCTCCTCAGCAGATGTTAGAAAGTAGCTGAGCCATTTCAGAGAGGGACCAGGGACAAACCGCGGAAGGCTGAGATCCATGGCAGCCCCTGGAGCTCTAAGCCTCTGGGCTTGTAAGCCCGGCTAGCAGCCCTTTGGTACAAGAGCTTGGTGTACCAAGGACATCACATCCTTGCCTGTGTGTGATTTCCATATAAATAGAACAGAAGGATCCTCAGTCTGCCCCTTGTGACAAAAAAATGAATGACTAAGCTCCCCCTTTCTTTCCAGGCTACAGATCTGGTTTGCTCTCTGCCTCATTACTTAACTTGCTTCTGCTTCAGCTTTGGTACCTACAAAATGAAGGTGGCGGTGGTAGTGGTGGTGGTGGTGGTGGTGGTGGTGGTCCCAAAGGGCCATGGAGACTAGAGTGCCTGAATTGTAGGAAGCATGCCATTTCCCAACATGCCCCTCAACACATTGTTCCAGCTGTGTGAGCTCTCTGTGCCCCTCCCCCACGGGCCCTGTCTTCTTGGGAGTATGATAGGCTGTAGCAAGCCTGAAGCTACTCACCAGCCTGGTGAGCATCTGGAAGCGCTGTTGGGTGGAGGGAGACAATTTAGTCCTTTGGTTCCACCTCTAACTGGGCTTTTTGGTCATTTTCTTTCAGATTCTAATAACTGTGCTTGGTCTTGTTTTTCCTGCAAAAATCTATACTTGGTCCTTGCAGTGCATGGTGCAATGATAAAACTCCCTGTGTCACCCAGTGAGGTGAGGTGAAGGGCTTCCTCATGGTCCTAAGATTTCAGTGTGGCACCCCGCCCCCTTGTCTGGCTTTAGAAGGGAATCTGCAAGGCTTGCACACCTTGTCCATGTTTGTCCAGCAAGCATCTGTGTGTCGTGTGACTGTCACATGGGTCCTCGTGTCTTAGCCTTTGTGGGGATGCAGGTAGCTAACGGGTACCTGAGAAGGGAGAGGATGTGTATAAAGTGAATAAATGCAACCAAAATAAGACCTAAGGCAGTTCCTGGCATAGGTACTCATCAATGTTCCCATTCAGGGATACATTCACAATGATTCTGACTCAAATTCCAGAAGGGTCCAGGAAAAGTTGTCCAGTACTCTTAGATCCTCCTTAACGTCAGTCAGGATCCATTCCCTTATTCAACTTAGAGCATAGTGGGTACACAGGAAACTTGAAAAGAATGAATAAATTATTCAGAACCCTGTCATTATCAGGGGAAGTACGTGCTTCTGTGCGGTGCTCATGTACAAGGGAGAGCTGGGAGGTAGCTGAATATGTAGACTGTGAGCCTGGGTGTGTGTGGGGGTGGGGTGGGGGAGTAGGGTTGGTGATTACAGACCTGAAGGTATTTTCTTTAAAAGCCTGTTTAGCCAGAGCCTGTTTGTGTGCTGGGGTGTGAAACTCTATGAATGTATTATCAGCAGGGCCTTAGATGGGTTCCCGAGATTTGCTTTGGGCAGACACAGACTCCTTCTTCCCAGATTCCCTGGGGGCAGAGAGACCACGGGACCACCTGCCACTCTAATGATCCACCCCTCTACCCACAACTGATGCCAGAGATGTTTTGCTTTTTAAAGGAATAGTATCAGCGTGCTCTAAAGGTGAAATGTAGAAAATACTAGCCCCTGGTCCCAGGTGCCTATTTGCACCGCTAGAATTGTAGCTGGTCCAAATTCAAATGTGTTGTGAGTATATAGTAAAACCCACCAGATATTAAAGGTTTGGTAGAACAAAAGAAAACAAGGCACCCTGTTATTAATTTTATATTGATTGCATGCTGGCACGCTAATATTTGGAATATACTGGAGTAAAACTATCTAAAATTACACATATGGATCGTATTATATTTCTACTATGGAGTCTTATTCTAAAAGATACCTTATCCTGGGATATAATCCCAGAAAGCATGTTAAATTTAGATCTTGAAGGATCTATAAGCTTGGATACACAAGACAATGGCATTTGGCACTAAGAAAAATGCAGACATGTGAAGTCACACGACAATAGACCAGTTGTTCACAAACCCACCCAGCTTCCCTGTATTTTATTTAATTATTTGAGGACTCCGGTGACAACTTCACTGTTATCTCAACACTCTGACAAAGCAAACACTGTAATGATAGCTAACATTGGCTGACAACTTGCTATGTGCCCAGGGCCGTGCCAAATACTTCATATACAGTATGTAAATGTGTATATGTAGGCACCTAACTATCCTCAGACGGTATGCAAGACAAATCACATGGAAGTCACTGGCAATGTAAGGTGAGGGACAGGGCATAGGCACAGGCATTACCTCAGTTCCTTGCTTGACAAGTAAGTAACTGCTGAGCCCACATCCTGGCTGGGGATGGTAGAAGAATGAATGTGCTGGGCATCGTCATAGCAGATACCTGCCAGAATGCCTCTTGTGTGACATGTGTTCATTAAACATTGGTTTATTACCTGATCCTTCTCCTTTCCCCTTGTTTCAGTCTTGGCCCCATTACTGCTTCCCAGAAACACTCCGCCATTTATTGCTGTATGCTGGACAAGCAATGATCATTAGCATCAGATGGACTTTGGTGTGGAGCCAAATGCCACTCACTGACTGCGTAACTTAGGAAGGGAGGTGATAATACCCACTCCTAGGCTTGTAATGGGGTTTAATGCCGCGTGGATTGCAGGGAATCTCCAGGGGGAAAGTGAATAATGAACACCAGCCAGCGCTGCTACTTAATCTTTCCATGTGATTTCCTTCTTTCTTTTTATCTATTGTTTATTTATACTTTTAAATTTTATTTTATTTATTCTTCATTACAGTGTCCTATTCTAGAGCTCAGGTTGGCTTAGTTCTTGGAATCCTTTTACATCAGCCCATGGAGTACTGGAATTACAGGTATGTGCACTACACCTGGCTGTGGCTTTCTAACCCCTAAATCTCAATTTCAAAAATTAAGGGGGTCTAGAAGCTAAGAATTGAATTGGAGCAATTTCTCCTCTAAGAGCTACCCCTGACTCCCTCAAGTTAATTCACCCCTAACTACTCCGTAAATTCCTTAGAATCTAAAAAGAAGGAATCTAGAAAAAAAGCTTAGAGGCAGTTGAGAAAAAAAGTGTAAGAGCACCATGTGGAGAGGAACAGAGAGGGGAATAGAAGAGAACACATGATTTGAAGGAGGAAATGGGAAAAACTGAGGGAAAGGAGATAAATACAGAAGATGAAGGGTCGATTAGCATTAAGGATGTCTGAAAAAGTCATAAAAGCATAATATTATCTATCTATCTAAAATTATGAATAATGCATATATATTTAAATGAACTCTTCCTATCTGGGCTGACAATGGTTCCCCCCAAGAGCCATAGACTGTCTAATGAAAACCCCTACACCAGGCATGAGAACCTTCTTTTGAGTTGTTAGTTAGGGTCGTCCAAGCTGTTTCCCAAACATATATCCTATCGTTGTTATCCTTTGTTACTTCTCAGAGGTGCAAGTTTAGTCCCTATTGTTGAAGACACCATGCCCTTCGGGTACAGGGCCCAGAAACCCCTTTCCTGGAACTGATGAATACTGATTTTCATGGTATCAGAAGGTGCCGTACAAGCCTCCAAAGAAGGGAGGCCAAGAACAATCCTCCCCAGGTATGACACCAATGAGCCACAACAATAGCCAGCATGTGCAGTGGTGGCATGCATGCCTTGTCTGTCACCAACAGCATTGGTCTTAGGGTCTGCTCAATAAGAGGGAAACCACGCCTGATCCTTGACACCTAGTCAACTAGTTGATAGTGAAATCATGGATCTTGGAGGAGAATCTACAAGCCCCACTTCACAAAACCAGCATAATTACTAACAACATGCTAAATATTTGCGATGATATCAAGGGACATGCTAATATAGAAGAGGGAAAACTTGTGGTGCCTCAACCCTAGACAAGGAATTATGAGCAACTGGGGAAGGCTGAAGTGGGAGAAACGCACTTCCCCAGAGAAGAGCCCTTCCCAATTGGTCATCTAATACCAAGTGGCCAGTCCTGAGACCATATGTGTGTGTGTGTGTGTGTGTGTGTGTGTGTGTGTGTGTGTGTATGCATATATAAAATTCGAGTGAAAGATTCCATTTATGTATTTAAGAAAACGCATGAAATGTTGACCAACAGCTGAGGAGCCCCCATGGTACTGGACTAGGCCCTCTGGATAAGCGAGACAGTTGTTTAGCTTGAACTGTTTGGGGGTCCCCAGGCAGTGGGACCGGGACCTGTCCCTAGTGCATGAGCTGGCTTTTTGGAACCTAGGGCCTATGCTGAGACACTTTGCACAGCCTTGGTGCAGGGAGGAGGGGCTTGGACCTGCCTCAACTGAATGTACCAGGCTCTGCTGACTCCCCTTGCCTTGGAGGAGATGGGAATGGGGGTGGGTTGACAGGGGGAAGGCTAGGGGTGGGAGGAAGGAGGAGAGGGGAATCTGTGGTTGGTATGTAAAATGAATAGAAAATCTCTTAATAAAAGTTTATTTAAAAAATAAAAAAGAATAATCTATCTCTATGTGGCAACTAAGGAAAGAGGAGCTGAGTTTGAGAAAGAGCAGGGGATGATGCATGGGAGGAGCTGGAGGAAGGAAAGAGAAGGGGAAACGATGTAATTGTATTATAATTTCAAAAATCAAAGACATTATTATAAAGAATCAAATCTTAAAAAGATATGAAGAAGCAATCCCACCTTTAGAAGTGAGATCCTCATTGCTTTTAGCAGCAGCCCTCATTAACTGATTGTTTTACTTACTGTGGGGTCTATCGGTAACCTATGCTGGCAAGAAGAAAAACCTTTCTCATTGTTTATAAATTGTTAGTAAAAACCTTTATTTTTTCCAAGTGAAGCTTCTGGCCTTTTATATTCATCTGTCCTATGTCATAAAAGTCAGGGGCTGCTTGAACTGCTTCTTTACTCAGAATTTTTATGTGTTGGCTATAATTAAATATTTTCTTAGGTTAGAAAAAAAGATTTTTCTTAAGCAATTTCTATAAATATTTGGAGGTCATTTTTGTCTTTGAAATTTCTATATGTCACTGAAAGTCTCAAAGTACTTGGAGAGCTATTTTGCATATACATATAGCAAATAAAAGCCAAAGCTGTGTGAGCATCATAGTTCTCTGGTGTGAGCTTCCCTATTCCTCTATTGTTAGTCCAGCCATTACCACAGCTCCAGGGAAACTCAGTGAGGGAGCTGGAGAGCAGCACATCCTGGTGCAGCCTACCCTGTTGATAGCAGGCATGGGTTTCTGTCCCAGCTCAGACATATAGGGTGAGCTGGCTGCAGGCCACCTTTCTCCTCTCTGGATATCAGTATGCATGTCTAAAAGGGAGCTGAGTCTAAAGTCTCAGCTCTTGAGACCTTTGCTGGAAAATCTGAGAGACATGGACAGCGCTATATTTCTTGCGGCTGCGTCTTCAGTGTCCAACATGTACAAAAGTCCTCGACGAGCATTTACCGAGTAAATGGGCACTCCCAGCTGTTTGGGCTATGACTTCCTGTGTCATAGCTACCGCCGTTCCTAAACCATCTCTCGGGAGAGATGAGGATTAAGAGGAATAGCAGGTGGACAGAGTTGTCCTGGGAAAGCCAAGAGGTTCTGAACATTTTTTTTTCATCTATTGCATTCCTAGGCCTTGTATACACTTGGCCTGACCCTATTTATAACACAAGATAATAATAAGATAGATCACTTAATTCAGGTTCCTTAGTATACGGGAAAACCAGTAATAGAATATGCATACTTAGTGTCTCTTCTTGCTTAATAAATTAAGACTACTTTATTTAGATTCCGGGGAAGGGTCCTAGCCAATGCTTAGCTAGTCATACTGGTTAAGTGATTGTCATTGGCTGCAAATATTTTTCTGATATACTTCTACCAAGTATATGTCCTATCCAGGAAGGAAAGAGAAGCTGAGGCAATCTGGCAGCCTCCATTAATAAAGTCCATTTCCTCAAGTCCTTTAAGAAAACCACTGTCTGCAGACCGCTCCTGTGGCCATTGGTAGTTAATGAGCACATGGAGTCTTCTGCCTTGTAGAAGAAATGATATACATTTGAGCATTTGGACCAGGGAGGTACTCAGGATATGTGGTACTTGGGAACCAGTAAACAGTAACCAATGACCTATGGTTGAAAGCGTGCTATGTCTCAAGCCCAAGGTGAAGGATGCTATCTGAAAAGAGCTCTCTCTTGTATAGTCAGGATGAAAAGAGGGTCATGAGTGCGGTACTGCAGTGAGTATTTCTAAACAGACAGGTACAATGGGACTTTTGAGAGCAGGTGAAACGATGCCTTGGTCCAAAGAAGAGTCACAGTCATGGTCTGACTCTTCTATGGAGTCCTTCTGGCCTCCAAACTCTTATGTCCCTCATTTCCTGTTACACAAAGCTGAGCAGTAAGATATACGGAACATAAAGCATACAGATTAGAGCAGTATCATCTTAATGGGCTGACCTTCGCAAAAGTGTGTGTGTGTGTGTGTGTGTGTGTGTGTGTGTGTGCTTATGGATTAGGCTAGACTAGAAGGCCCATGAACCTTAGAGATCCATCCATTTCTGCCTCCCAAGGGCTGAAATTACAAGCACATATCGCCACACCCAACATCTTTATATGGGTTCTGGGAATCACATAGATCTTCACATTTGAGGCTGAGCTATCTCCTTCCCTAATTTACTTTTAAATATGCCTGGTCTTTGTCGCATTTGATCTTGTTTTCTAAAGCCCTTTCTGGGGGGTACAAGCAGGATGACTTCTCTGTCCAGTTCTCCACAGCTTCTGGTATGTGAGGACAGAGGTGACCACCCCAACTCTAGGGTGCCAGTTTCTCCTGGCTGGAAGTGCCCAGCATGCCTAGTGGACAGTGTAGTGTCATTTTACTGAAAGCAGCTCAAAGCGTTGTTAGAGAGATCGCCCTCTGGGAAGGGAAGGGCTACTGCAGAAGTTTTTCAAGCCAGTTTCTTTGGTTCTGATGAAATCCAAATCCTCTGTATTGAGCATTAAATGATTGCTTAAGGGGGTGGGTATCTAAGGCTGTGAGATTTTTCCATCATTTACAATTCTGTAACTAGATTTTCAGAAAATGCTTAGATCTGCTGGAGAAAGGCAAGGTAGATTTGTAGGCTGGCTCTCTCACTAGCAACCTATACGGAGGCACTGATCCAGACTGTAGCATATGCTTTCTCATCATTAAGTGGGAAGGATAGTCCTAGCTATGCCATATTCCATCCTAGGATGCTCCATGAATTTGTGGCTCTTGGTCCATCTAGTTGACAGTGCTGTCTATTCTAGTATCAAACATCCAAAGAGTATTTGGTTTCCTTCTCACAGTACAGGAACTTATTTAAGCTTTTCAGATAGCCTGCGGAGCACATTGACATACTTTTTTCAGATAAGGTACAGAGAGGCAAAGTGATGGGCCCAAGACCATTTGCCACTGAGAGAAGGAGCTGAGGTAAGGCCAGGCAACTTTGCATCAGAATCTGGGCTCCTGATCACTGGGCCACTCTGTCTGCATGCATGTGGTAGGGAGGCTGGGCTCTAAGGAGTTCTGCATCAAACAAACAGCTGCTCCCAAGCCATTGTGAGCAAAGGGACCCCAGGAAGCAGGGGACTGTGGTGACTAAAAGTAGAGTCTTGTCAGGCATAGTTGGGCTCATCTTTCTTCCCAGTTACAGTCAGGGTGCCCTTGGGCAGGTGCCCAAACTCTTTAAGCATCAGTTTTCTCAGGCATGAATTGGGGAAGGGGAAGATTAAAAAGACAAGTACAGACATGTCTTTAAATAGTGGTTAGCATATCGACACATTGTACAAATATCAAATTTTGCTGTATATGGTAAATGAAGGTGGCCATCGGTATCTATTGGCATATCATGTGGATGTCAGTTTAATATATAATGGTGAGATATACTACACACACACACACACACACACACACACACACACACACACACCAGAGATTTATACATGCACAGGACCAATTAGGCAACTACAGCACTTATTTCCCGAAACATACTTTAGGGAGTATTAGTGTAACTGCGTCAAATATCTTTTATGTTCCTCTTCTTCTCATTTCATTTCTACTTTTGAGTTGTAAAGTTGCTATTGACCCTGTTAAATAATATGTCAGCTTCCTACAGGGAACGACTGCGTACTCACAAGGTACTGCATCTGGGAAGGGGCTTAGGGACTGTGGTGTCATACTTACTTGGTTTATAAAAAGCAGAAGCCTGGAGGCTCTGGGGACCTGCTAAGGGATACCCTCCCTGTGCTACCAGCATAAACAATGTAGGACTAAGGGTTGGCTCATGACAGCACAAGCAAGGTCCTTTGTTCTATTCTCTGTTCTGAAAAACAGACACACAAATCAAAAGATGAAACCCCGGCTAGAGAAACCTGTAAGAAAGCACCCCATCAGGGCTCTTGCTTTGGGGTACTGTGGGACTTAGAATCAATATCCACAGGCAGCTCCCACAACCTCAGGATAGGAAGCTCCATGCATTCCTGGACCTCTTCCTGGAATTGCATAAGGTAGCTGAGGGCTCCCCCAGAGCCTCTGTCGCAACTGACTCCTCATGCTCTTTCGTTGATGGGTATCAGCCACATGAGCATTATCTAACGTGTGAGTCACACACTCTTGGGATCACACACCCTTGGACCTTCTTGACCAAGCTTACAACACAGATGGGTGTGGGGCCCTACAGGAGACACTGTGAATGACTGTCGGTGGGGGACCCCAGGCCCCAAAGCGGGCCCTGGGTGGAGCTTCCCAGGACTGTGTGCAGAGGAATTAGAAGCTTGGTTCGAGTCTTGTTCTCACACTTGGTGTTTGTGTCTCTTTCTTTCGTCTCCATCTGAGTCTTGTTTATCTGTATAGGTAGCTGGCCATGCCAGCATGATTGTTTCTCTGAAGCTTTGCAGCCTTCTCTGCATAGGCCTTTGTTTATTGGGGCTGGCCTTCCAGCAGCTTTCATAGCCACCTTAAGAGAATTGTTATAGGGAAGAGCGGACCTACTGGGTACCACTGGGTCCCTTATTTATCTAGGTGGGGACCATATGCTTAACTTAGGCCAATGATGTGGAAAGTGATGTGAGCTGCTGGCATGCCTGGACTACATAAGTATCCTTCTGAGATCCTTGGCTATCTTCCCTCTATTTGCTGGCCTTACGTTGAGGCCTGAGGTGGCCTTGAAGACCATGTATTAACGATAGAAGAACCCTTGGCAGTTGTGACCCTGAACAACCACATGGAGTTGCAGCCCAGCCTCTAGCCCCACTGCTGTGTCAGAAACACACTTATGATGTAAAGGTGCTGGCATCTGAGTGTGTTGTAGTTAGTATCCTCCTTAACACACTCGTATTTCCTCAACAAGCAGTATTTTCTGTCCTCGATTTCAGCTTATGTCTTACTCTTTTCTGAATGCCCCCTGGCTTCACTGCCCTCAAGGTGCACTGTCTCTGCATTTTTTTTAAGCTCACATTGCTGCATCCACGCAGCTCCCACTTTGCTACCTGTGGGCTTGTGGTGCTAATTGAGAAGGACAGAGTGTTCATTGTGCATCTCCCAAAATGCCCAACACAAAGCCCGGTAAACAGTCAGCACTCAGTCAATACCAAGTGATCGATCTGAGAGGCTGGAATGATCCATATCAAACTCCAAGCATCATCTGAGAGCTTTCTGATTAAATGAATGAGTCTTGCAACCTTTCACATACACTACCACTCGGCCTTTCCTGAGGGGGCGCCCTGGGTCTGAGCCTCCTAGCTGGTGAGTCATACTTGCTGGCCAGCTGTTGTCTGGTTTACTGGGGTTCAAGGTACTCTGGGCCACTCTCAAATGGCTGATGCATCAAGTGACATGGCGACTGAAGATAAAAAGTCTTTGTTCTTTCTACATTGATGTTTTAAAAAAATTCATGAAAATAAAAAGCCCCTCAAATGAAGCACAGACTCTCCCTCTTTTATTACCTGGGAAAGATGGAACAGAAGAGTGGAATAGATATGTCTTCCAGTAATTATGCCGGTATTTTTAAGGTACATAAGTTGTGGAAACTTAGCCAATCACTAGGGATCTCTAGTGTCAGCAGCATGCTCAGAGCTGCTGGGTTCCATTCAGTGGTCCTACCGTAGTGGGCAGTGGGCAGCACAATGATCAAAATGATCTTAGAGATGGAAAATTTAGCGTGGTTTTTTTTCTTTAATTTTTCATGATTTTTGAGGCACCAATACTTTGTTTAATGAAAAAAATCTAGATAACATCAATAAGTAACTGGAATTTATGTGACATGTGTTTCTATGAATGAACCATAACTCACGGTGAATATTTTCATGTTTGTCTTGCCAGTCTTTCCCTGACATCGACATGAATTTCTGGGATGCTTGCATCTCTTGCATCCCATTCCAGCAGCTAGTTTTTGCTTGACTTTCTACATTAACATTACCACTTTAACCAACTCCACATTATTTCTTCTTATAGAAGTGTGTCATTGCTCAGAAAACTATGCTTATTTGTTAATAGCTACTTTTCAGGTTTTTTGGATATTACATATTCTCTATATATTAACATTTGCACATGTGTGTGACTATTTCCAGAGGGTCTATTCGTAGAGTGGATTTGTTTGGCAATGTAAGTCATAGGCAATGTAAGATTTTAAAGTAGAGCAATGGCTTTGGTCAGAAAGGTCACAGCACTTACCCTCTAGCTTGGCATTCCGATTGCTTTTAAGTTTATTCGAGTTGATTTGTATAAGTGGATACGAACAAGACAAAGATAGGATGGGAGGAAGAATTTAAATAGTCAATTTCTAAAGTGGAATGGTTTGATCCAATCTGTTTTGGGTAAAATTCTACTTCTCTTTAAAAAAAAAAAAAAAGACCTTTGGAACTCACTCTGTAGACCAGGCTGCCCTCCAACTCAGAGGTCCAACGCCTCTGTCTCCCAAGTGCTTTGACTCTGTTGCTTGCTTTCGGGACCCTTTTCCTCCTACTGGGTTGCCTTGTTCAGCCTTGATATGAGGGTTTGTGCCTAGTCCTACTGCGACTTGTTATCCGTGTTCAGTTGACGTCCCTGGGAGGCCTGCTCTTTTCTGAAGGGAAACAAGGAGAGTGGGTCTCGGGGAGAGGAGTGGTGGAGCGGGGCAGGGGCTGGGAGGAGTGGAGGGAGGGCAAACTGTGGTCAGGATGCATTGTATGAGAGTAGAATAAATAAATTAAAATAAGACTTTCAGGTTTAGATCAAGTTTCCACTCGGTGAAATGTGGCCAAACGTCTTAATTTGTATACTTGCACAGCTACAGAGGAGATAGGTCTGCTTTCAGCATCCTCCAAAGTGGCAAAAGCTGTATGTTCTGGAGAGCGGTGTTTGTCGGGATATATAGTGGTGTGTGTGTGTGTGTGTGTGTGTGTGTGTGTGTGTGTGTGTGTGTGCATCTACATTCAGTGTGTAGCTCGAAATCCCCAAGAGCCGTGTCTTGGTTGTTTGAATAGGAAAAAAGAAGAAATCTGTTTTTTGTGATGCTCAGGGGAGAGAAAGGCAAGGTAAAGAGTGAGCCATTTATCTTCCCAAGAAGCACCTCGGAGCAGTGAAGAGCTGCATTAGCAAAGCTGTTTTTTCCCCCTATATGCTAATGTATTAAAATTCTTTTACTTAATGTGTCAAAAAAAATCTCTTTTCATAGTAAAAAATAGAAACTGGTAATATCTTCTCCCCTCTGCTCCCTACCCTGCTCCATTTTCTTGTCTGCCTCCTGACTCCCACACTGCCAGCTTGCTCTCAGAGGATGATGAGGTCGGTCAGCACTAGTGGCAGGGACTCAGAGGCTGCTGCATGAGCTGTCCTGTGGACCAGACCTTTGTTCAACCAAAGGTCACATGTCCCGAATTACTTGACCCACGTGGAAGAACTAGGGTTGGCTTGCTCATGAATCCCTGAGCAGGGCTCCTTCTGGAAGGGGAGCACCAGCTGTCTGGTGGAGAGGTGGCTACTGGTTAACCCTTTCCTTCCCAGACCATTGAGGTCTGTAGGTCCCAGGGCAGAGGGGAGGGGGCATCTGTTATGTAGTTAAGTGGGAACTGAATTGGATCAGGAGTCCTGGCTCTGCCTGTGATTAGTGGAATGACATTGTCCAAGTCATTTACCCTCTCTGAATAACATTATCCCATTGATCACAAGCAAATCCAGGGCTGCTGACCCAGTCCTGGAGAGAAAGGGAGACAGAGAGAGAGAGAGAGAGAGAGAGAGAGAGAGAGAGAGAGAGAGAGAGAACATGAAATTGGGTGGGAGGGAGGTGAGGAGGATCTGGGAGAGGACTGGGGGAGGAGAAAGAATATGATTAGAATATATTATATGAACAGAATATATTATATGAAAAATTAGAAATGTATAATTAAAATAAACAAAATGGCTAAGAAATATCTTAGAAAGCTTTCAGAATTCTTAGTAATTAGAGAAGTGCAAATTAAAACTACTTTGAGATTTTATCTTACCCCAATAAGAATGGGAAAGATCAAGAAAGCAACTGGCAACAAATACCAGTGAGGATGTTGGGAAAGGGGACAGTCATTCACTGTTGGTGGCATTGCAAAGTGCAGCATCTACGGCCATCAATATGCAGAAAAGCTAAATTTGAATCCACCATACAAGCCAGCTGTACCACTCCTTAGCATAGGACTTAGCAGAGGACTCAATAGCCTACTCCACAGATACTTGCTCAACCATATTCACAATAGCTAGGATAGAAACAATCCAAATGTCCTTCAATTGATGAATGGATTATGAAAATGTGGTATATGTAGACAACTGTAAAGAAAAAAAATGAAATAATTAAATCTGTAGGCAAATGGATGAAACTAGAAAAGATTATACTTAGTGAGCTAACCGAGACCAAGAAAAGTAAATGCCACATGTTCTGTTTCTCTTATTTATGGATCCTAGCTCCAAATCTTTAGGTTTGAATATATAACCTGCAAGAACCACAGAAGCCAGGAGAGTGGAAAAGAATCATGGAGAGAGGGGTGTATAGGGGACTGTAGAGGGGTGGATAGGGGACTGTAGAGGGGTGGAT
>CABHPH010132803.1:0-30226 GCA_902168325.1 Peromyscus nudipes
AATTTTCCATGCTGTAACCAAAGCCATCTTTAAAAACAACAATAATAATAATGATTATGTCATGCCTCAGGAATGCACTGGCTCCCGATTGCCCTCATCAGTATGTTCACACTGTTTCTTTTTAGCCACTTTTCAAGAGTAGCACCCCTTTACTCTCTATGGTAGGATGTCCACAGCCTAATCCCACAGACCTCTAAATATATTGGGGTGCATGGCAACGAATAAAGATTACTAGTTAACTCTACCGTAAAATAGGAAGGCTACAGGGCTAGAAAGATGGCTCCGCGGTTAAGAGCACTGGCTGCGTCCTAGAGGACCTGGGTTCAATTCCTAGCACCTACATGGCCGCTCACAATTGTCTGTAACTCAAGCTCCAGAGTTCTGACACCTTCACTCAGATACACATGCAGGCAAAACACTTATGCACATAAAATAAAAATAAATAATTTTTTTTTAAAAAAATAGGAAGGTTATTCAATGAGCCCAAGGTAACAGTCTTTTAAACTGAAAGGGAGGACATCAAAAAAGGGATTTGACTATAAAGGATGATTAAACAGATATAACACTGGTGAGTTTGAAGACAGAGGAAGAGTCTCCAATCTGAATGGTGGGTGACCTCTTGAAAGAGGTAAATCGATTCCTCCCTAAAGCAATGAAACTCAGCCCTGTGAATTACCTGGATTTTTATTCCCCGTGAGGTTGCTGAACTAGAGAATTTATAAAGTAATTGTAAGCCCCCAAGACTTGTCTGTTTCTAGCCCTTTCAGGGCCTACCCTTTAGAAAGAAAAAAAAAAAGCCCAAGATCAGGCCACAAAATTCCTCCATTCCTAAGCCAATTCCTGGAAACCTCCACCACAAGCCCCAAGAAATCGTATATGAACCTTGCCTCCTGTTTTTGCTGCTTCTCACTCGAGCAAAGGCAGCCACCCTCTTGTGTCTCTCTCAATAAATCTCTGTGTGAGGTTTGTTGTGCAGTGTGACTTTGTGGTATTCCCAGGCTCCCAACTGCCAGGATGTGTTTCTTCTTAGACCTATAACATTCCCATTGGGGAAACATTTCCCCTCAGAGCTGTAACACAGTAATGATTAGTGTTGTTATACCAATAGGAAAGCAGTGTGCCACCCTTCAAACATCTTATGCACTCTGAGTATTCTAAAACAGTCCTTCATCTGTGCAGTGTGCTTGCTCCTGCTCCAAACTAGAATATTGTTTTCAAATGCCTATTTCATCTTTCAAGGTGCTCTGGAATAATAGCTTTATTTTTTTATTGTTTTTGTTTTGTGAGGTAATGTGTCATGCAGCCTGGGCTGGCCTCAGACTCACTATGTAATTAAAGCTGGCCTTGAACTCCTGATCCTCTGCCTCTGCCCGCCAGGAAAATGTTCTGATTACTGACTTGAGCCCCAAACTCAGGTATACTTTTACTTTGGAAGCTATCCATGATCTCACTTCCCCCTTTCATTCAGAAGTTAGAGTAATAACATTTCACAACTACAAGCATCCTCCTGCACTTGGCTCCTCCTTGCATTAGCCATTTCATGAATGCCAAATAAAAGCCCTTATTCACAGAGAACCAAAATAACCCTAAGTAAATTGGTTAATTAGTGAACTATTGATGCCCTAGCCCCTAATTCTAAAATCCAAATCATGTGGCATTGCCCCTGATAGAACACCTGGCATCCTTGGTTGTGAGTTTTATGTGCCAACAGTGTGGTGGGGCCCTTAGGACAGAGCCATGTCCTGTGAGTTGTCATTAGTTGCTTTATCTTTTGGCATAGTACTAGCTATATTTCATGAATTTTTAAATATTGGTAATTTAAATTTAATGGGTGAAATAAACCGTTACATCCTGCCTGTCTTTATGATTTGTTTTGTTCTAAGGAGAATTCTTGTTAAAATTTTTGATACTATTTTCAACATCTTAACATTGTAACAAAAATCAACTAAATAAACAAGGAGTTTGTACTGACTCATCTTGCTCTTACGCTAAACTTTTCCTTCTTTTTTTCTTACAGATGGCAGTTCAATGTGCCACTTCTTTGTTAAGGACCCTCTGCATGTGACATAGAGCTCAAACGCAAAATGCTGGAATTCGATCGCAAAGAACACAACAGTTTGTTGAGTTGCATTATGTCCTTTGAAGTGCCTTTATTTTTCCCATCTCCTTTTACAGACCAAAGGTATACACTCCAAATACCTTTATGTGATAGTTCTTAGAGTTAAACTAGGTGCCTTAGAGGGTATACTAAAAATAGAACTCTGGTTCCTGTCCACCAGGAACATTGTTATGTACCAAATTCCATAGGTTACATTAGAGTTTGTCTTGATGTTACATATTCTGTGTTTTGAAAATGTGTAACAATGTTCTGTATTGTCCAGACAATGATCTACGATAACCAAACTTGGGGTTTTGAGAGAATGTTTATTAATTAGATATGAAGCCAAAGTAAAAGAATAAATAGCAAGTGGATGGGTGGACAGATGGAATGATGGATGGATAAATAGCAAAACACAATCAAATCAGTAGCTCAAAATATCCAGCAGAAATTAACTGTGGAAGCCCCATTGTGGCAGCCAGCTAAAGTTCCCCAGTGAGAGTCTCAGGCATGGCAGAGTGTCCCCTTAAGTAAAACCTCCAAGTGAAGGAATAAAGAGCCACATCATCAAATTAGGAGCTCACAACAACCAGCAGAAACCAGCTGGAGAAGTTGAGGCAGTCAGCTGAGGTTCCTGATGCACTTTCTCTCTATTGATGAGCTTCCCATGGCTGAGTTTCTGACTTCTCTTTCCCACTGCAGGCACTTTTATATCATGGGATATACAATGGTAACCTCTGTTGGAAATGGCTTACCTTCTTGCTGTTCTCAAGGACATGATGTTTTTACTCTGTGTTGACATCCTTGTCACAGAGTTAGGCAGGCCAGCCTAAATCCAGACAAGGGGCCTTGGAAAATATGTGCTTGGTTCTGAAATGAGGGGAAGGTCATACAAACATAATCTTCACTTCTAGAGACAGTTTCTCAGTGAGCACACGGAAGTTTATCAATATAATGTACATGGCACCATCATATTATCATAATAATTCCCCTGCCTTGAATATTCTCAGGACTCTTTACACACACACACACACACACACACACACACACACACACACACCTGCCCCATGCAGCCGGATGCTCATCAAGAATGAATTTGAGATGTCAATCTGGTTAGATTCAGAAGCACCTAGGTTACTCAAAAGCACCTCTGGGTGTGCCTTTGAGAATGTTTCCAGACCATCTTCACTAAAAGAGTGAGAGTAGACCTTCTCTCAATGCAGGCAGTATCCCCACATGGGCCAGGTGCTTTGGGACAATGCTGTTGTACACTGGTTTAATAAAACACTGATTGGCCAGTAGCCAGGCAGGAATTATAGGTGGGATAAGCAGACAAGGAGAATTCTGGGAAGAGGAAGGCTGAGTCAGGAGACGCCAACCCGCTGTCCAGGGAGCAGCATGTAATGGCACACAGGTAAAGCCACGGAACACATGGCAACATATAAATTAACAGAAATGGGCTGAGTTTAAGTGTAAGAGCTAGTCAGTAGTTAGTTTAAGTGTAAGAGCTAGTCAGTAATTAGTTATATAATTAATATAAGCCTGTGTGTGTTTACTTGGGTCTGAGCAGCTGCAGACTGGGTAGGACACAGGAAAACTTCCAGCTACAGCCAGGAGCCAAAATGGACTACTAGGAGCACAGGAAAAGGCCTGGCAGCAAGGTATTCTGTGTCTGTTTTCTGGCTATCACTGCAAGATGTTGTTAGGGTCCTGGAAAGGTCCCACAAAAGACCATCATCCATGTATGTGATCAGCAAGAGTGTTTTTATTCTAGCATGCTGGGGCCTGCCATCCCACATAAAGCAAGATGGTGAAGACCCTAAGAAAGTCATGAGCACAACCAAGGGGAGGTACTAGAACAGTTAGGTCACTTTAGATATGATTGGCTCAAGCAAGTGTCAATCATACTAGTGTGTTCTAATTGGCCAGAGCTAGTCAGGGGCTGGTCAGGGCTACAGTTTCCCATTTTGGGGCAGGCCTAGACAAATCCCAGGTTTTGTCCCTATTTGGTTATCATCTTGAGCTCTTTATGGCTTATGCCAATGAAGCTCAAACCTAATTAGTCTTAACAATAAAAACCAAGAGTCAGATATTGAGGATGAAAGCTGAAAGATCAGAGAAGCAGAGCAGCAGCCACTAGAAAGACTTCTTACCTCTACGAATCCTCTGACTGAATGAAGGGCCAAGATCCTGTCTCCACTTGCCTTACATTCCTTTCTCCACCTCCCTAGTGCTGGGGTTAAAGGCATGAGCCTCCTATGTGGTGGGATCAAAGGCATGGTCCTCCCAAGTGCTGGGATTAAAGGTGTGTGACACCACTGCCTAGCCTCTATGGTTAACTAGTAGCTAGCTCTGCCCTCTGATCTCCAGGCAAGCTTCCTTTGCCAGAACACAAACAAAACATCATACAACAGGTCAACAGGCCTCCTTGTCCTTGCTGTTATGGGGTGTTGGAGATTGCTTGTCCTTTGTTCACGGCTCTTCCTCAGAAACTGCTTGCTCAGTTCCAAAAAGCAGGGACCAAGGTCTAGTTCTTAACTGAGTTATTAGGGTGGGCTGTCATGATATTTGCCTGGCCCTCTCAATGTGAGCTGCTCTGCTCACCACACACTCCCTGCTGTGATGGACTGAAACTCCTGAACCCATGATTGACCCTGGTAGACCAAAGCCTCTGAAAATGTGAGCCAAAGTAAACCCTTCCTACTTTACATGGCTTTTCTCAGTTATTTTGCCACAGCAATGAAGAGCTAATGAACACATCTGGCAACCACTGGTCTCTTTATTTAGTCTCCATAGTCTTGCCTTTACAGAATGCCATATAGTTGGAATGATATAGTATATAGTCTTTTCAGACTCATTAGTCTGGTTCCACATAGCATATGTATTTAGGTTTCCATCAAGTCTTTTTACAACTTGGTAACTCATATTTTAGTGCTGATTTAATTAATAATAATTTAACTAATGAATGTGCATATATAAATATATATGTGTATATATATATTTGTCCACTGAAGAGCAAAGATCTTGTTGCTTTCAAGTTCTGCAATGATGAAAGAATATGCTATTAATGCCCATGTGCAGGTTTTTGTGTGGACATATTTTCAAATCCAGTGCATAAATATAAAGGAGTGGGATTTCTGGATCTTAGAATAATATGTACAATTTTATAAAAAATGACAAACTCTCTTCTAAAATGATGCTGCATTTTGCATCCAAAGCAACAGTGAATAAGGATCCCATTGTTGTTTTTTAAGATTTTTTTTGTATGTATATGGGTGTTCTGCTTGCATTTGTGCCTGAGCACCATGTGCATGCAGTGGCCACAGAGGCAAGAAGAGGGCATCAGATCCCCTAGAACTGGAGTTACAGACAGTTGTGAGCTGCCACATAGGTGCTAAGAATCAAATCTGGGTCCTCTGAAGAGCAGCCAGTGCTGGTAACCACCGAGCTATCTCTCCAGCCCCAAGATCCCTGAACTGTGTCCATTGCAATGGATGTACAAGTATGGTGCATTGTTTTAAATTGTAGCTCTCCAATCAGAACATCTTCATGTGCGTCATTTACCATCAATCTGTCAGTTTAGAACTTTTTCCCATTTTTAATCAGGTTGTGTCCTTTTTGTTGTTGTTGTTGTTGTTGTGTAGTTTGTTTGTTTGTTGAGAAGGGGTTTCTCTGTGTAGCCTGTCCTAGGAATCATTCTGTAAACCATGCTGGCCTCAAACTTAGAGATCCACCTGTGTCTGCCTTCTGAGTGCTGGGATTAAAGGCGTGCTCCACCACTGTCTATCCAGGTTTTGTTCTTGTTTTGATGGTTTTTTTTAAAGTGTTTTCTATATTTTTCACAATAGTCCTTTATCTGAAATGTGTCTTCAAATACTTTTCACTAATTCCCTTTCCCATCCCATTTATGTAATTTTTAAGGGAAGGTTTCAAGGGATCCTATGATTGTACCTTCCTGAAAACAGGGAAGATTCTCAAATCTGCCACAAAAGTTTGGGCATCATATTTAGGGGAAACATTTTGAAGTATACAGCAGTGGAAACAACAAGGGACTTAATGTCAAAGACCTACTTCAAGCCTGGTTTAAATAATCTTGGTTATATCAAAATTGGAGCAGGGGTTGAAAATAGAGCAGTCCAAACTCACCTGCACAAAACTAGGAATTTGTTGATTCACTGTACTTGATGTGGCTGCAAGGATTCGAGTCTATGCATTCTCTTGCATAAAATCTGGAATCCCTTCCCTTCTGTCTTTGCAGTTATCTAGTCTGCCCTCCATTCTATGGGCTTCACTGAAGCAGCTCTCACAGTAAAGCAGGAAAAATTTTCCCACATTTTCATGTCCTTGAAGCTTCCAAGAAAAACCAACTCATTCTTAATGGTCAACTACATTTTAAAATATTACTCAAATTAGATCCAATACTTACCCCTATACCAATCTGATGCTTATCTCTATACCAACAAGGAGGATATGTATACAAGACCCTAACAGGCCAGTGTGGAGCCGTATAACAGGGAAACTTTCTTTACTTCTTCAGACATGTTTTCTAAGGTGCCTAACTTTGGATGAACTAATAAGATATCATCCATATAATGGTAGATTACAGATTGTGGAAATTTTGCATGAATTATTTCCAATAGTTTTTGCACAAAATATTGGCACAGAGTTGGGCTATTTAATATTCCCTATGGTCAGACCTTTCATTGATATCTCTTGACTAGCTGGGAATTATTATAATTAGGTACTGTGAAGGCAAATTTTTCTCTATCCTTTCCTGTAAAGGTATGATAAAGAAACAATCTTTTAAGTCAATAACTATAATAGGTCATTCTTTAGGTAACAAAGAGGGCAAGAGCATCCCATTCTGTAGGGAGCCCATTGGCTGAATTACTTTATTTATGGCTCTCATATCTGTCAGCATTCTCCATTTACCAGATTTCTTTTCAGTAACAAATACAAGAGAATTCCAAGAGCTGGTAGATTCTTCAATGTGTTGAGCATTTAACTGCTCCTGAATCAGCTGTTCAAAAGCTTGTAGTTTCTCTTGTGTCATAGACCATTGTCCAACCCAGACAGGTTTATCAGTTAGACATTTTAAAGGTAGGGCCATTGGTACTTCTGAGAGTTCAACAGCAGGTGTGCTCTGTTTGTGTACAGCCTGAATGGTTGGTGGCTGTTTTTTATAGTATCTTATAATATTATTCCCAGAAACATGAATTGGTCTATATTCTACTTTTGAGATTGGAGGAGTTTTAATCTGGGTATTCCATTGTTCTAACAGATCTCAGCCCCAAAGATTTACTGCTACAATTGCCACAAATGGCTTCAGTCTTCCTCTTTGTCCTTCTGGACCCATTCATTCAATCCATCTCAAACTTTGTTTTACCTGAGATGGGGTTCCAATCCCTAGAAATTGGACATTTACCTCTTGAAGAGGCCAATTTGGATACCATGGTTTTGGTATAATTATAGTAACATCCACACCTGTGTCCACCAGTCCTTCCAGGACAATATTGTTAATTCACACTCTAAGCTTTGATCTTTGTTCATTTATGGAAGTCTGCCAAAATATTCATTTTATGTTTTTTGGAAGTTTTGATCCATCTATCAAAGTTGTTCTATCATCCAGTGCAGTATCGTTCTTTACATTAGGCACTGGGTTATTTAATTGTCCTGGGGAGGAATTTCCTCTACAGTGGCTGGAAACATTTGGACCACGTTCAATTTGGGGGCCTACAAAAGGCCCCTGAGGTGTTTCCCACCAGTAAAGGGTTGCCTTGTATATCTATTGTTGATCTACATTCATTGGTCCAATGTTGACCTTTGCTACATATTCTGCATAATCCAGAAGGTTGGGGTATCCTGTTTGGGTTATTTCTAGAAGAAGAATTGCTTCTAGGAGCACCTGTGTACAATTTCTTCTTATGTGACCTGCTTACCACAGTTAAAACATTTGTTGTTACCTTGATGCCTCTTTCTACCTTTGGAAGTCTCCTCTCCTATCCAAGCCTCATTACCATGGCTAAGAGACTCAACACCATTTATATATTGAATCCATTCCTCCAAAGGTGCTGACTTGACTTTTAAAGGTATAAGTATTATTTTGCATTCTGTATTAGCATTATTAATAGCCAAAGATTGAGTTAATACTTGAATTAATTCTTGGTCTGACATTGTCTTGTTTATAGCCTTAGTCAGTCTTTGTAAAAAAAATCAGTAAACAGTTTTTTTGACCCTTGGAAAACCTTCTTATATAACTCAATTGGTTTCCCTGGTTCTGGAATTTTTTTCCCAAGCATTTAAAGCTGCTGTACAGCATAGGGATAATGTATGCTCGTGGAAGGTAGTGTGTACATTTATATCAGTAAAATGTCCCTCACTAAGAATTTGATCTTAGGAGATCTCAAAACTTCTGATCCTACTTTGTTGTTCAAGAACTTTAGCCTCTTCTCTCAACCAGCTTTTCCATTGTAACTGCTGGCTGTATCCTAATACAGCTGAGATTAACTGATTCCAGTCACCTGTTATAATTCTATTTCTAGAAGATCATGTATTTAACATCTGTTTTACATATGTTGAATATATTCCATAGGTGACGGCCACTTCCTTTTTTAAATCTTTCATATGAATAGGTTGCCAGATATGTTCTACATATTCTTCAGGATGTGTGTCATCTGCTGGCTTCTCATGGATGGTGACAGATCAGCCATTTTGTAAGAGCCACCTGGCGATGTTATGACTTGTATGACTTTTCCCCTCTGCTTATTATTTTCTTTATTGTCCTTCTGAGATACTCCTCCAGAGCTTGAAATCAGTTAACTACCGCCTGTTGCAGTGTTGAACCTCCTCTGTTGTGAAGGATTCTAGAGATTTCATGGACTCAACAGTTTTTATCTTCATTAGAAACAGATGATTCCAAAGATTTTATTCTATCAGTTCACAATGATCATTCCTCCTTAGAAATTATCTGAATAGCATTAAGATTGCTCTGAAGATTTATTGTTTTGTCTATTAAGTATTCATATTTATTTTCAATAGAATTAAATTTGGTTGTCCAGTTATTATTAGCAGACTGAAGTTCTTGTGGTAAATTAACAGATTCCAAAGAAAGAATCCGTCTTTTTAAGTCCTCATTGCCATCTGCAAAGCCTGAAGTTCTTGTGGTAAATTAGCAGATTCCATAGAAAGAATCCTTCCATTTAAGTCCTGATTACCACTTTGTAAAGCCTGTATCCGTCCCATTAATGTCTCATTTTTGCTGTTATTATTAAGCCAATTTTTCAATGATATGAGATGAATCACTATGCTAATTGCTATTACGACAAACATTGTATACATCCCAGGAAGGTTGTCTATGTCCTGTAAAATTTCATTCATAGTACAAACAAAAAAGTTTTTAAATCCCTGAGTGGTGATATTGTCTGCCATTTTTGAGAAATATTCAAAATTTGTAAAGAAAAAATTTATTCATTTGTTTATTTATTAATCAGTTCAGGGTGTAAAATTATTGAGTAATTTTACCTCAGATGAAATTCTTGAGAGCTGGTCCTAACAGTCTTGGGTGTTCCAGATGTTCCAGGTCTCCCGATGGTTTGGGGGTTGTAGTAGCGATGTTTGACCAGCAGGTGTCGCAGGTGTAGAGTACAAGCCAGGTCTAGTGTGAGCTGACTCAGCTCCCTGAATGAGCTCTGTGAATCAAACACTAACCCAGGCAACTCCTATCGGTGAGCACTGGGCAGAGCTGCTCGGATCACAACAAATGATGGAATACACCGAGCAATGATGGTGGCTGTACATGGAATGGTGATGGCAGGGCGGTGGTGGTGGCAGGGAGCCGGGCTGCTGGGCGGGCAATGTCTCGAGGGCCGTGGCTCGGGGTGTCCCGGAATTGGCAGCAGCTACACCGAACAGTTTTTAAAGTAACAGTTTTTAAAGTCTGCTGCGGGGGACGAGGCGGGGCGCTGTGACCTGATTCAGCCGCTAGAAGCACAGAACTAGAAAGGCGCCTAGCCAGGCTTTTGGGAGCCCGGTGACTGTGGTGTGACGCCTTGCGCAGCCTTGGTGCAGTGGGGAGGGGCTTGGACCTGCCTAGGCTCAGTGTGCTGGGCTCTGCTGACTCCCCATGGGAGACCTCGATTTGGGAGATGTGGGGATGGGGGGTGGCTAGGGAGGGAGGGCTGAAGGATGCGCGGAAGGAGGAGGGGGGATCTGTGGGTGGTATGCGGACTGAGTAGAAAATTTCTTAATAAAGAAAAATGGAAAAAGAAAAAAGAAAGAAAGGCGCCTAGCCCTGGCACCTTTCTCTCACAGAATGTGCGTGCTTCTGGCAGTGGTTACAAGAACTGCTACTGCGTGAGCCACCTGGCCTACAGGCTCCCCACACAGCCACTGTATGCAGGCGGTCACCTGAACAGGGATCAGGCAGGTCCTGAGGGGTTTGGGCTGCACGTGGGCTCTACAGGGGTGGGTGGCTGCTGGTGAATTTCTCTGCTCTGTAGAGCCCACGTGCAGCCTCAGATCCACGTGGTTGGGTACCATATAAAGCGATAAATTCGTGAGAGTCTGCTTAAGGAGTATTAGGGAAATTTATTAGGGTAAATTGAGGAAATAAACTCATGAATACAGCCCGGAGTAGACAGCTGAAGTCATCCTCTGATCTGACCAGGGGCGAATTTGCCTGGCAGTTTGATCACACCAGGAACCAGGCAACAGGGAGAAGGAGGGGCTTATGACCCTTCTCCCTTTCCTTTTAAGAGGTCACATACAATGGCAAGAAGCATCGCCTCCTTCGGGCCATAAGGTCATGGGCAGAGCAAATACACTACATAAAGTAGCATCAACCCTTTCACATGAGAGAACTCTCTCTTTTTTTTTCCTTCTTTCCTTTTGGCAGAATAAGTCTAAGTGAAAAATGCTGTAGTGATTAGGGGGGCCTTTACTCACCATTCCTCTTCAACCTTATGCTGAGACAGTGTTGCCACTTAAAAACACCATTTTTGTCATGGAACTGTAGCTGTTTTCAGCCCACTTGTTCAAAATTAAACCCAGAGGGCTCTTGCTGGAACCTGATGACATGTTTCCCATCATGCAACAACAGAAACAATGACAGAGCGGAGACCAGCAACAAACAGAAACTGGAATAGGCCAAGCCCTCGCTCTGAAAGAGAGCCCAGAAGGAGGTGAAGGGAGTCTTTCATGCACATCCAGGTGACTAACCCAACTCCAGAGACAATCCGTTGGTTTCCTTGGTCATTGCTTCCCTCCATCACAGTGTGAAAGGCATCCAACTTCAAGGAATGGAGGATAAGACTGAGGAACCCTAGCAGCCGTGGGGACTGATGGGCATATTCCCCAGTCTAAGGCTGGCCAGACAAATCTGTGATCATGAGAAGTCTACTCTTTTGCCAACCAATGACAACTCAAGAGACAAGGTGACTGGAGAAGAACCAGTTTTGTTGGCAACAAGCAAGTAGGTACAAAGTAGAAGATTTGCACCCCAACCCCATCTTGCCAGTGATCTATGGGGCAAAAGCCTGGTACCCAGGGGAGTCTAATTGTAGCAACAGCCATGTAGGTGTGGCAAAGGTCATTAAGTCTAGTAATAATTCTCTTGGCGTGTTTCAGTGTCTTAAGGTCACCGAGTTCCAGACCTTTCTGATCTAAAAGAAAGAATACTGATTGGGAGGCCCCATGGCTGGCATTCTGGGATTTGTTCTTTGATGTTTTCTCATACTCTCTTTGGGGAAAGGCTGAGTGTATTAGTTAATTATTTAGAGAATGAGGCAAAACAAAAGGAAACAAACTTGCAAGTGCTGGGAACAAGATGAACTTATTCATGGTCTTCAAAAACTCACTGTCTTTTTTAGAGAGTTATCTACATTTTATTTTACATGTAAGTGTGTGTGCCTGAGTGTGCCTGAGTGTGTCCACCACCTACATGCAGGTGCCCACAGAGGCCAGAGAGCACCTCAGATCCACTGGAACTAGAGTTACAGATGGTGATGAGCCACCTTATGTGGCTGCAAGAGCAGCAAGTGCTCATAACCACTGAGCCATCTCTCCAGCCCCTCCATTTCTTTCTAACATGATGAGATCAGTAATCCTGAGTCCAGGGTCTCCAGCTACTTTTTTGTTTAAAAGAATGTCAGTGGATCAAATAACTTCGAAATTGTTGCCCTAGTCCTTGGCCTTCCTCTGAGTTTCTTGTCAGCATCTCTCCCTCTATTTTATGAAAGTGCTGTCTTTAAAATGAGCTGTCCACTTCCCTTCATCTTAGAGTGCTTTTTCTAGACCACTTATTAAATTTACGAAATGAAAGGGCATGGTCACAGGCATTAGCTTCATTGACAGCTAAAGATCTCGGAATGTCATATTTCCTTGTAAGGTTTCAGAAAAGTAGCTTACATGTGCCAGGAATGAGGGGGTGAGCTGTATTGATTCACTGCAGTGCTGAGCACAGTCTGTCCTATCTCATAAGGAACTTGGTAGAATCAACAACTACTGAAGGGTACTGTCAGTCCTGGCTGCCCTCTGTGCCGTCTTCACCTCCCCCTGCTCCGCTGTCTCCCAGAGCAGAGGATCTGCTATCGCTGAGAACAGAGGACCTGCTATCTCCGGGGGCAGGAATGTTCTGCATTCCCAGTGTTAACTGATTTCCAGAGGGACTTCGTCAAGGGAAGGACTGGTGGAGACAGAAGGATGGGAGATTGGAAAGAAGGCATAAATGAGAAACCAGAACATCTCTTCCATTTGCCTCATGAGGTAGCTAGAGTAGTGAGTAGATTTGCATCCTGCCTCAGGCCCCCATGGAGAGTCCAATCATGATTCCGGCTACAAGTGCATCAGCCAGGTCCCAGTCAGGAGAGAAAACACCTACGGTTATTTGAAAGTGGAAAGTATAATATGAAGAATTACTATACCAGACAAGGAGGTAACACAGGATTATCCAGTTAGGAGTAAAGAGACCTCTCACTACAAGTATTGCCGATATAAGAAACGGCCTCAACCACTGGCTGAGATACGACCTCCAACAAGATCCTGCGCCGCCACCCCCCCAAGGCTAAGATGGAGGTCTTGTTGGAAATTAAATAACAATGGCTCGCTGAACAAAAGTTTTCTGACGTGCCATGCCAGAAGAGCTTCAGGATCCTGAGGAAAGTCACCTACAAGGAAGTGCCACACCTCATAGTGACTCATTGAAAAACTTCGCTAAGGAAGGCATTGAGAAACTGCCCTCGAGGCAGTAGCATGTCCTACAGCGTAGGGAATATTGCTAAGTGCATTCAGGAACTGAATGCTGCAGAAGCCAGGCAAGTTACAGAGTCAAGCATCACAGATCTTCCCAAGCAAACCAGGGAGCCAGAGGAGAAAAAAAAAAAAAAAAAAAACCTGTGGTGGTATTGTGTTCCCCAAAATATTGTGTATGCTAATAAACTTATCTGGGGTCAGAGAACAGGACAGCCACAATATTAAACATAGAGGTTAGGCAGTGGTAGCATACGCCTTTAATCCTAGCATTCCAGAGACAGAAATCCCTCTAGATCTCTGTGAGTTCAAGGCCACATTGGAAACGGCCAGGCACGGTGATACACACCTTTAATCCCAGAAAGCCACACCTTTAATCCCAGAAAGCCACACCTTTAATCCCAGGGAGTGGTGGTAGAAAGCAGAAAGGTATATAAAGCGTGAGGACCAGAAACTAGAGGCATTTGCCCTGGAGAGGCCTTTGCCCTGGAGAAGCCTTTGGCCTGGAGAAGCATTTTGGCCTGGTTAAGCATTCAGGCTTCTAGCAGCAGTTCAGCTGAGGCTCATTCGGATATGAGGACATAGAGGCTTCCAGTCTGAGGAAGCAAGACCAGCTGAGGATCCGGCGAGGTGAGATAGCTGTGGCCTGTTCTGTCTCTCTGACCTTCCAGTGTTCACCCCAATAACTGGCCTCAGGTTTGATTTTATTAATAAGAACTTTTAAGATTCATGCTACAAAAACCTCTTCCTCCTGCAGTGTTTCTCCAGCGCCCTCTGCTGACAAGGTTTAGCATGCAGATATTTTAAACAATTGCACTGGTAGAATGCTGCCTGCTACCAACAATGAGATCCTTATTGCTAGTTTGCCCAAGAGCTGCTAAAATAGTGTAAGACCCACTGTCCTAGATAGAATTCCCTTGGAAACAGATTCTGAGGCCAGGATTCCAAGCAGGTTTGTTGACATGTTTTCAGGAAAATACCTGTAAGGGAGTGAAGGAAGTAGGGCTTGGTCATAGAGTTGAGTTGGTTAGGAGTTGTGTAAGAGACATTGGCTGGTCCGGAGGAAAGTTCTAGAGCTGTAAATATTCTTCACATTGTCTCAAATAAATGCAAGGATCCAGCCTGTGTACGCCTGCACTCATTCAGAAAAGATCTCAGAATTTGGGTCAGCAGCAGACAGGCGGGGCAGCTACAGAAGTTAGTACCTCTGTGCCAACAGATAGCTCCTAGCAGCACACCTCAGCACACTGTGGATGGTTTCTACTCACCCTGAGATTCTAGCTCCATCAGTAAACAGAGTCTCAAGCTGAGAGAGAGAAACACACCAAAGCCATCCAGAAAGCGCCAGAGATGATAGATGCTTGGAGGATTTGCTTCTAAAACAAACCCTAGGAAAGGGGCCAGAGGGCATGAAAGAACAATCTTGGCATTAGCTGGAAGTAAACTGAGGTCATTTATGACTCCCCTGGCTCCCCTTGGTCTCTCCCCACCTGTGTCGTCAAGTCCAGGTGTCCTTCAAACCCCTTTCCTGTGGGTGCCACCTCCTCACATCCCTGAAGAGGTCTGCAATATCTCCTCCTTGGCCCTCTGTTCACGCTGCACTTTCTCCCTGACTTACTGCACTTGGGATCTGCATGATGCACAGACCTACATCTTCAGCTCTCACCTCCTTCCCGACTCAGAATCACTTCCTGCCATCTCCTGACAGTCTCTCCCATAAACACCCCAAATTCAACTTACCCAAAGCCAGATTCCTTGGGCCAGATTCAAGGGCCATCAGACTCTTACCCCTACTTAACAGGACTTGTCTTTCTCTGCATTCACTTACATTCTGCCCTTTGTGCTGGTTGTTCTCTGGCTGTACCATGTCCTTCTACGGCTTTGTGCCTTCACATACTCTGTTCTGTCTGGAATGCATTTATTTATTCTCTTCTGATTATCAGAATTCAACTCATTGTCTGAATCCCTTACCACCTTATTTAGACATTCTTTCCTAGAACCACAGTCAAAATGAATTGCTTCCTCCTCAAATCTCTTTCTCCAGGCTTTATTTCATCTGAAATAAAACCACTACCCAGATCCACTCTGAACCATAATTACTGAATGTGTATCAGTCTCTCCTAGTACACTGTGAATTCTCTCAGGACTTTAACTAAGCTGTTTCACCTATCACCACCACCACCATCACCGTATTTGTTATTATTATGATGGTGGTGATGGTGGTGGTGGTGGTAGTGATGGTGGTGATGGTGGTGGTGGTGGTGGTATGATGATGTGGTGGTGGTGATCTGAGCAAAGACCAAGTTAATAGCAGCTCAAACAAACTAGAAATCTTGGCCTCTACACAGAGACATGGGCTCCTCGTGACTTGTACTCTGTCATCCCTCGGGTGTTGGACTTGGGTGTTTGGGGCTGAGAGGGACCCAGCGTGTCCATATACCCAACATGACAGAAGAGAAAGGATGGAGGAGGGGACCACTGTCCATGCGGTGGCCTGGAGTTGCCTAAGCACCAGCACTCAAATCCTACTTCCCAGAACTTAGTCCCATGTCGCACACAGCTGCAGGAGAAGCCAGGAAATGCAGCCTTTCAAAGACGGCCATGTGCATAGGCCAAGCACTGGGAAGGGGGAAAGCAATTAGCAGTCCGGGAGAGGGGAGAAAAGGAAGAACTTAGGGAAGTCAGCAGTCCTCCCTGCTTAGACTGTATTTTTGGCACTGGCTAAATTTTGAGGTTAGACTTCTTTCGTGGGACTAGGGAATACTGCAGTGTCATTCCCATGATTTATTCTCTCTGAGTCTCTCTCTTCACTTCAGCAGTTGGCAGCCTAATTGTTATAAAAGTTAAATATATTTCATAAACGGACATACTTCAGAACAACTGAATTATCAACCGAGAAGACAACAGAAAGACAAACTGAGTCTGTTCACACCATGCACTGGACTACAGTATTGAGAGGGTCAATTACCGATATACAGAACACGGACCATTTTCAAATTTATGGTAATTTGTTTTGTTATGCTTCCATTTACAAGGTGGTCTGGACCTGGCAAGACCCATCTATAGCAATAGAAAGCAGGTCAGTTCTTGCCTGGGCTAGTGAGGAAGTAGACTGACCTATCCAAGGCACATGGAAACATTTTAGTTTTATGTTTTTATTGTGCTGAAAATACACATAAAATTTACCATGTTAGCCATTTTAAGTGTAACCATTTGGTCCAGGCAAGGCACTGACCTGCTTTCTATCTATCTAATCTTTTACAATTTATATCCCACATCCATTCCACACGCCATCTCTGAATTATTTCCTCATCTTCAAGAATGCTTGCATTTTTTTTTTTTTTTTTTTTGGTTTTTCGAGACAGGGTTTCTCTGTGTAGCTTTGCGCCTTTCCTGGAACTCACTTGGTAGCCCAGGCTGGCCTTGAACTCACAGAGATCCGCCTGTCTCTGCCTCCCGAGTGCTGGGATTAAAGGCGTGCGCCACCACCGCCCGGCTGCATTTTTTTTACCTAGTTGATTTAACCTGAAACATTGTTCCATCCACTAGGATTCTTCTGAACCTTCAGCTTCCAGCGGAAGAGCTCAGGACAGCTTTTTTAACTCTGCCAATCTGTACACACCGTTCATGTATGTGTTTTGTTCCACCCCCTTGTTACATTCTGTCCCCTGATCTAGAAGTCAAAGTCTTCAGATAAAGAATTTAATCTGTTTATCTGCAAGCACCACCTGCCAATCCTCTACATAAATATTTGATGGATGAATAACTTGGTCTTCAGAAGAATCTTTGTAGAAGACAGAATAAACCTTGGAGAAAAGTATACCCCTTCAGTGAGTCTGTGCACAGGGCTGTAGGGGGTGGAGAAAGCCCAAAGAAGGTTATGTTAGGTGCAGCTGCCCAGGTATGTCCGTGAAGAGAAATGGAGGCACCAGTAGAACATACGTTAGTTCTAGGTTGTAGAGATAAAAGAGTAAGAATGGTTGATATCCCAGGAGAGTAAGGAGACACTGACAGGTATGACCACACAGTCTTGAACTTTTGAATAGTGGTAAGTTCCAGTTCTACCCTCCCCTCCCCCAGCTCTCATATTCTTTACATAATCTCAGTTTGTTATTGTTTCGGTCTTAATTTTTTTTCTCCATCATACCAGTCAGCTTTTCTCATCGCTGTAACAAAATGCCCAACAGCAGAGTCAAGAGGCTTGTTTGGCTCATGGTTTCAGAAATGTTAGTCCATCATTGTGGGGCAGACAAGGTAGAACAGCTCTGAAGCATTGGAAGTGTGTGCTGAAGCAGAAGGAAGCAGAAAACAGAATGGGAAGTAGAGCCAGATCCTACTCCTCAAAGGCCCACCCCTAAAAATCCATCCCTCCCAGCCAGGCCTCACTTCCCCACTGGTTACATAACTTCCCAACACAATGCCACCAGCCGGGGTTCAAACTCGTGTTCACACACATGATTCTGCGGGGTTGGGGTCGAGTATACAGGTGGGAAGTCTCAGGGGGGAGAGCTCCCCAATCCACAGCCATGGGGTATCATCACCCATGCTGAGAACAGACCTTCCAGAGCCGATGCTCTAAGGCTCCTAATGCTCCTGCTCTAACCCCCTCAGCCTAGCAAACTCATTGGTTTCCCACCCTGGGAAGAGGGAGCAGACTTGCTTCTCCCTCTGCGGAGGAATTCTAGCAACAGAGCCATTTCCATGCAGTGTGTCTCCTAGCAGACTCTTGCTTTTGTTTCTGATTCCCTGACTGAACTCTAGCATGACTGGGATTGGGCTTTGTGAGGCCTGCACAGAGCCGTAAAGAGCCTGGGGCCACAAAGGGAGTCTAGAACTTATGGTTAATTCTACAGTTGGCCATGGCAAGCATTATCTGGAGGGGGGAGAAAGACAGAGAGTTCAGTGTAAAGGTGGGAAAACTGATTGTACCACAAACTCAACTGTCCTTCGGCAGCTGCAGGTATTGGCAGGGGTGGAGTGGGGTGGGATGAGGAAGAGGCAGCCGACTTCAGCATCTGCAGATTGCATCAAAGAAAGTTATTCTTCAGAAAGCCCAACTGTATTTTGGTTTCTTTCTGTATATCTGTTCTTTCGTATAACCAGAGAAGTAAATGTGTGTCTTCACAACCAGTGTTTCCAGATTCATCTGCAAAGTCAAACACAACAAATAAATAGCAGTGCAGAAAAGGAACAAACTTCCTTTTCTGTCAGGAATGTTTCCCTAATATGAATAATTTTGGCAGGTTTTCCAGAAACTCACAAGTATTCAATATATTTTAATTACTCAAAGCAAAAATAAAATTTAGGGATGGAATAAGTAGGACTTTTGCATGAATATACACAATTCAGATGTAAAATGATTGCACTGTGTATGAGCATAGAAAGAAGAAAACAGAAGTTAGAGAGATGGCTCTGTGGCTAAGGAGCATCTGCTGATCTTGCAGAGGATTCAGGTTCGATTCCCAGCACCTCCATGGTGGCTTACAACTGTCTGTACTTCCAGTTCTAGGGGATCTGACACCCTCTTCTGACCTCAGGGTACACTTAATACATGCAGACAAAACACCCATACACGCAAAATAGGGATTAAAATATTTTAGAAAAAAGAAGATTGAAATGTTTGGGACAGGGCAAGTGTGTGAATGGTTACCTTAATCTAGCTGCATGATATTTTTATTTTAAGTTCTTTAAAATAAAGTTTTTTTTTTTAAGTAAAGAAAGACAGAAGAAAATGACCCTTGACTCTGGTATAGCCATCAAGGAATAATAAAAAGATAGTTATATAGAAATGACAAAAACCAGACGTAGACAGAAAAAAAATCTGATACCCATAACCACACAGGTTAATCAACTAGATAAGAAACATAAACAATAGGTTAGAATTTTCCACATGAAAACAGAAATTGAAATGTAAAGAATAGTTTTTTGGTAATAATAATTCTGAAGAACTAGTACACAAAACGCATGGATGATTGTCAAAATATGCTGCGTGAAAGACGGAGTGAGTGAATGCTGTGTCATTACTTTTATGTAGAGTTCTAGAAGCATTAAGGCTAACCTACAGGGAAAACTCATCAAAATATGCCTGGGGTGGGGTAAGGGGCGGCTGGAATAGGCTGGAAGAAAGCTTCTAAATCAGCCATTACTCACCAGGAAAACACAAATTAGAGCCTCGGTGAATCACTATAAAAGCTGTGCTCAAGGACAGGTATACAGAGTAATGTGAAATGATGGAAAGCCTAAAAATAAATCCATACTTTTTGTGGTCAGTTGATCTTCCACAAGATAATTGCAAAGATGATTCAGTGATGATACACCTTTCCAGCAGTATTCAAACACTTAGACACCCCTGTACAGAAGAATGAGTGTGGTCCGTTACCTCACTCAGTACTCAAAATTAACTCAAAGGAGTTCATGGTCCAGAACCTAGAAACTGAAGTTATAAAACTCTGGAAAGAAAATATAGATATAGATATTTGTGACTATGATTAAGAAATGATTTCTAAGATACGATGTCCAAAACACAAGCAACAAAAGACAGACAGCAGATAAACAGAACTTCATCAAAATTGAAGTTTTTCTGGAAGTAATATGCCTTCTCAGTGAGAAATCATTCCACACACTTAGAGATTAACAAAGTAAATATCCCTTTTAATGTAGCACATGTTCATCTCTGGCTAATGCCCAAAGAAAAGCCGGTCACAAATAGAAGGTTTTATTAACTTAGACACACCTCAGGCATTTCACATTGTAATCGGACTTTCTTGTCTGACTTTCTTTTGGGACCACCAGCCCCTAAAGAATGATGTAGAGACTTATTATTAATTATGGAAGCTTGGCCTTTAGCTTAGGCTTGTCCCACCAGCTCTCATAACTTAAATTAACCTGTTTGTATTACTCTACGTTCTGCCATATGTCTTGTAACCTATCCTCCATTCTGTATGTCTGACTTCCTCGTGTCTCACTGACATTTCCCCTGTGCCTAGCTAGATTCATCCTGCTGAGTTCCTTTTTCTGCTGGGAAGTCCTGCCTAACCTCTCCCGCCTAGCTATTGGCCATCAGCTTTTTATTAAACCAATCACAATGACACATCTTTACACAGTGTACAAATATCTCACAACATCACATACACTGCCATCCTTAAATCTCCTTCAAGTCCAGCCACTTGGGCAGATGGGAGATTTATACAGTGGAGACATTGCCAGAACTATTCCTTACGTACATCAGTGTTGTTCTTTTCCACTAGCTGTTACCCGGTTGTCCATTTTCCCTACCCGACAGAAGTATGCTTTTCCTGATAGTTAATGGCAGGCCAGTACTCACTAGGGATTGTTAGTATAAGGTCTGGTACATCAAGTCAAGGCAAGCCCAAGTCCCTTACCCGCTGCATCAAGGCTGAGCAGGGTATCCCACCATAGGCAGTGGGCTCCAAAAAGCCAGTTTGTGTACCAGGGATAAATCCAAGTCCCACTGCCAGGAGCCCCACAAGCAGACCAAGCCATGCAACTGTCACCCACATTCAGAGGGCTTCATTCGGTCCCCTGCAGGCTCCCTAGCTAACCATCCAGAGTCCATGAGCTCCACTAGATCAGGTGAGCTGTCTATGTGCGTTTCTCCATCATGATCTTGACTCCCCTGCTTGTACAATCCCTCCTCCCTCTCTCTGGATTCCAGATGCTTGGCCCCATGTGGATCTCTGCATCTGCTTCCATCAGTCACTGGATGAAGCTCTATGATGACAACTGGGGCAGTCACCAATCTGAATACAGGGGAAGGCCCATTCAGGCACCCTCTCCACTATTGCTAGGAGTCTTAGCTGGGGTCGTCCTTGTAGATCCCTGGGAGTTTCCCCAGCACTGGGTTCCTCCCTAACTGCATAAGGGCTCGCTCTGTCAAGATATCCCTCTCATTGCTCTCATTCTCCATCCCTCTCCCCACTCAACCATCCCGTTCTGTCATGTTCTCACCCCCCATCGCCTCCCCTCTCCCCTGCCCCCTCCCAATTTACCCAGAAGATCTCATCTATTTCCCTCCTCCCAGGATGTTTCATGTGTGTCACTCTTAGGATCCTCCTTCTTACCTGGTTTCTCTGGGGTTGTGGATTATAACCTGGTTATCCTTTGCTTTATATCTAATATCCACTTATGAGTGAGTACAAACCATGTTTGTCTTTCTGAGTCTGGGTTACCTCACTCAGGATGATTTTTTTCTAGTTCCATCCATTTGCCTGCAAATTTCATGATGTCATTTTTTTTTTAGCCACTAAGTAATACTCCATTGTGTATATGTACCACGTTTTCTTTATCCAGTCTTCAGTTGAGGGGCATCTAGGTTGTTTGAAGGTTCTGGCTATTACAAATAATGCTGCTACGAACATAGCTGAGCAAGTGTCCTTGTGGTATGATTGAGCATTCCTTGGGTATATGCCCAGGAGTGGCATAGCTGGGTTTTGAGATAGATGGATTCCCAATTTTCTGAGAAGTCACCACACTGATTTCCAAAGTAGCTGTACGAGTTTGCACTCCCACCAGCAGTGGAGGAGAGTTCCCCTTACTCCACATCCTCTCCAACATCAGCTATCATCAGTGTTTTTAATCTTAGCCATTCTGACAGGTGTAAGATGGTATCTCAGAGTTGAACCCCTTGAGATGCTCTTTAGAGACCTGTTCTCTGATATGGAGCTGACCAAACGCACTTGAGTCAGGGTTGTCTCCTTTTGTTATGAGAATGGAGTCTAACTGGAGGTCAGTCTTGGTGAGTAAACATTAGCAGAAACTTTCTCAGCAGCCTAAACTTCAATTTGCTACAAACGTTTCTTTCCTGCAGTTTCTGACAAGGGAGGTTAGTCCACTACTTATCTTCCAGTCATATTGGAGGCCATGATCCTTCAGCTAGATTCTACCATGTGTAACTTAGTATATCCTAAGCAAGTTTATTAGTAAATCCTTTATATCAACTTTATTATTTCCAGCTATGGTTTGGATGTTGTTTTAGTGTCACCTAAAGTGCTGAAAGCGTGGCATCTAGTGGGACAGTGTTTAAGTGGCAGAATCACTAACAGGTACAGCCCACTAGAAGATAATCAGATTCATGTAGTTATCATTTGATTCTTGAGAGGGCATTATTTTTTTTGTCATGCTTAGAGAGAGAGAGAGAGAGAGAGAGAGAGAGAGAGAGAGAGAGAAGGCCTAGCACCCAAATCTCTCAGGCTTTCTGCCTTGATGTCATTAGCCACAGAAGCTGGACTGAATAGGCTACCCAATCTTAGACTTTCAGCCTCCAGAACTGTCCGCTAACAATGACCCTCTTTTCTTTATAAAGTATTGTGAGGGCTAAAGTTATGTTTTAATTACAGTGCTTAAGAGATCTACAAAACAAAAACATCTCTAACCTGTAAGCCCCACTTGCCCAAGGACAAATAACTTCCTGGAATGCTGGGGACTGTTCATGTAAGAAAACAAGCCCATGTTTTCACTTCTATAAACAAGGTTGGTTGCCCCAACTGTATAGGATGTGCTTGATCACACCTAGGCAGGAGGTAAGTAAGCAGGAAGTACGTCAATGTATGCTTGCCCCCTTTGGACAAAGGCAGGAGGTACATAGTCTTGGTGGTTTTGCCTTTATAAGCACCTGACTAACATAATTCAGCACCATTCTTTGGGAATCCTGGGTACAGACCTGGCCAGTGTCCATCATCCTGGCCAGTATTTAATAAAGCTTGCTTTAAATTTGGCTCAAAATTGTGGTAGTGGTCTTATTCTTGCCCAGTGAGATTAACAGTACTCAGCCTCAAGAATTTTGATTCAGCTGCAAAATAGACTAATACAAAATCTGTTGTTTATCTTACATGGTCTTTTAATAAAAAACCCAGAGCCAGATATCAGGGTGAAAGCTGAAAGATCAGAGAAGCAGAGCAGCCAGCCACTAGTTCTTACCTCTACAAAATCCTCAGCCTAAAGAGAATGAGTTCCTGTTTCCTCACGCCTTATTTACCTTTCTCTGCCCAGACATCATTTCCTGGGATTAAAGGTTTGTGTGCTCCCCAGTACTGGGATTAAAGGCATGTGCCACCACTGCCTGGCTCTGTTTCCAGTGTGACCTTGAACTCACAGAGATCCAGATGGATCTCTGCCTCACCAGTGATAGGATTAAGGGTGTGTGCCACCACTGTCTGGCCTCTCTGTCTAATCCAGTGGCTGGCTCTGTCCTCTGATCCTCAGGCAAGCTCTATTAGGGTACACAATATATCACCACAAACATCAGTTGGTGAGATGAAGCATGGTCTCTCAACCTTTCCTAATGAGGGTCTAAAATGGCAGTTTCTTAACAAGTTTAGCACGTATCTGTCCCATAACACAGAAATTCCAGTCCTAGCTATTAACCTAAGAGAAGTGATAACCAGCTAATAATATTTTTAAAAAGTTATTGTTGAAGAGTGTAGTTAATCCAGTATCCTTAGTCTGAGGGAAATAAGAGCAGGTAAACTCAGATACCCCTATTTAGAGACAAGGTTAGGTTTTCTCTTTGGAAATTGCTATTTTTAACTATCAGAATGATTAGTGAGAGTTCTTAAAGACACATACTTATTAAGCAGTGTATAGCAGGCACTTTATCACGTGACTAAATCTCGTTAATGTGGATACTAGCAGCATTGCCTGTTTTTAAGTACAGTGACTTCACAAACATTAACAACCTTTTCATGGTCACCCTGAGAATATATGATTGTATATTACTTACCTCCTGCCTAGGTGTGATCAAGCACATCCTATGCAGTTGGGGCAACCGACCTTGTTTATAGAAGTGAAAACATGGGCTTGTTTTCCTACACGAACAGTCCCCAGCATTCCAGGAAGTTATTTGTTAAAAGTTAAGTCTGTCTCATCTATCTTTGGTTTTCAGTGTCTACCACAGGTGGTGTATATAAGTGAACGAATAAACTAATGAATGATGGAAATATGCAGCCTCTCAGGACACATCAGTATCAACACCCTATACTAACTTTATCTAATAAAGTCCTATGTTTATGGTACAAATATGTAATTCAAGGTTTTATTTTATGTTTAATCTTTTAAAAAGGTTTTTAGCACTAAGAACCCAGAGATTTTTTTTTTTTTTGAAATCTTAAAATGCCAGCAGAACCTCCTAGGTAATTCACTGAAATGAAACAATAAGTGTGGTGAGCACTAGAATGAGTCAGTAATAATTATTGTCCCACTCTCCTGTCTGAAGAACTGCGCACAACAGGAGTAGAGGCATTCAGAATACCCACTGCAGTGAAGGCAGACAGTAGATGTTGCTGCAACAGGTGCACGCTACTATTTCTAAGGCTCACCCAAATAAATACCTATTTCTCAACATATTCCCATAGAACTCAGAAAGTTCTGGAACCCAGTTCTGCCCAGCCATTCAGGCCCCTGGGGTCAGCTATTGTATCTTCCATTCTTCATTCAACTGGTAGACTAGAAAAGAAAGGGATGATGTATTATGGGAAATCTGGAAGTGGAACTGTTAAGGTTTATATAGGACTGTCCCCCATAGGTTCTTGGTTCCCAGATAGTGGTTCCCAGATAAAGGTTTTGGAACCTTTAGCAGGTGTGACCTAGCAAGCAAGAGTGGGTCTCTTGAGTCATGCTTTGAAAGTGATATCCATTCCTAAGTTCAACGCCAAGGTCTCTGGCACACTGTCTACAAAGATGTAAACAAACCACACCAGAAGTTCCCAGGGACTGACCCCCTTCAACCCCATGCCTTCTGGGAAACTATGACCAAAAATGAGTTCCCTTTTCCTTAAAATTTTCTGTCAAGCTTCTGACACAGCAATAAGAAAAGTGGCACCAAGAACAGGGTCATTGCTGTGATTTGCCTGACCGTGTGGCTTATAGGACTTCAGGGCTAATTCAGAGGAGGAACACAGAAGAATTTGGAGCTGCAAGCTATAAAGCTCTCTAATGCGTGGGCTGAAGCACCATCCTAATTAGCCTTAACAATAAAAACCTGGAGTCAGATATCCAGGGTGAAAGCTGAAAGATCAGAGAAGCAGGACAGACAGCCATTAGAAACTTCTTACCTCCAAGAATTCTCAGACCAAATAAGGGGCTGAGATCCTGTCTCCACCCCCCAAGTGCTGGAATTAAAGGCATGCACCACCACCTCCTGGCTCTGTTTCTCTTTTAGGCTGGTTCAATCTTGTGTAGCCCAGGGTGGCCTTGAACTCCTGATCTTCCTGCTTCCTCTTCCCAAGTGCTGGGATTAAAGGTATGTGCCACTACTGCCCCGCCTCTATGGTTAATTAATGGTTAGCTTCACCCTCTGATCTCCAGGCAAGCTTTATTTGTCAGAACACAAACAAAATATCACACAACAATGGGCCATTCTGGTGGGAATGTGACATGTCACTAGTGAGGGAAAAGAGTCACACAGCTCCAGCTGTGAGATAGGCCCTCAGCAACCTAAGGAGTTCCCCTAGAGTTTTAGGGATCTTGACTGAGGCCAAACTAAGGTTCATGGAGTCAATAGAAAAAAAAAAAAACTTTCAGGACTACATAGTTTATGAAACAGAATCGGGGGTTTTATTGAACAGATTTTAATATAGACTTAAGCATGAGGGCTAAGAGAAAGGTGCTCAGGAGAAAGCAAGACCTGCCCAGATAAGGATATGTGCTTCCCAATGGACAGTAGAGGAAAACAGGATAAGCTAAACGTGGGTGCGGGCTCCTGAAGGGAGGAGTAAGCAGTTAATTTTCTTAGCACTATCATATATAACTTTATAGTGGCTCTCGGGTTACAACTACAAAAGTTGCCACAAAAATCTCCTTTTCCGACAGCTGCCCTGGGTTATGGGAGCTCACAGACTCTAGACCGACAGCTAGGGAGCCTGCATGGGACCAACCTAAGCCCTCTGCATGTGGGTGATAATTGTGTAGCTTGGTTTGTTTGTGGCCCCTAGCAGTGGGACAAAGATCTGTTCCTGGAGCAGGAGCTGACTTTTTGGAACCTATTCCCTATGACAGGATGCTTCACTCAGCCTTGATGCAGAGGGGAGAAGCTTGGTCCTGCCTCAACTTGGTATGCCATGCTTTGTTGACTTCTAGAAAGGAGGTGAAGGGAGGGATTGGAGGGAACAGGGTTAGACTCAGGGTTAGACTCACCCCAACAACAAGGACAGGTCTGGCAAATTACTGTTTCCAGGTCGATTGAAGGCAATAATACAGCATCTTAATTTTCACGTGATTCACACTGGAAGGAATAAAACACACCTGTGAGACATAAAAAATAAATCTCCTCTTCCTTCTTTTTCCTCTCCTTTGATCAAAGAGATGTATGTGTTGGCTCCAGAGATGCCTTGGATGGATTATGATCTGATCAGATAAAACCAGAAGCCACCAGGGCAGCACAAGGGGTTTAGTACATGTCCTTTCCCTATAATGGAGTTTCTGGCAAGAATCCTAGAAAATTACAGGTTTACAGCTGGGAAGACTTTAAGCAGCTGATAATTGTAGCAGAATTTTTGCTTCTCAGCTGACAAAAAGCTTCGACGGGATTCTAGGAGTCTTTCTTCTCAGGCCCTGCTTCACTACGCTGTCGTAGCAGACAGAACACCAACAGAAATGCGGACAACAAAGACTGAACTCACAACGTTTCAGAGAGACACAAACAAGGACTCCACAGGGAATTAAACCAGAGGCCATTCATGCTATTCTGGCTGAGAATCTGCTTATGATCTGCCTGCATCCTAAAAATTTGAGTGAGGCAGAATTCAAAAATAAGAGGCTAAATAACACGGCAGAGAAATTTTAAAATAATGTAATAACACTCAGGCTGTAGCATAGTTGTTGCATGAAGCTTTTAGTTAGTTATGGCGATAATTCAAAGCAATCAGGAACAAAAAGATGTGTAAATAAGGTTAGGTGACAAAATAAATAGGAACACATCTACAGTCGTGACATGATGAGTACAGACAAAGCCCCTGACTAAAGAGAAACCTCACATTTTACTCAGGAGCAATAAGAAAAATGGCTTTAGTGAAGATCCCTATACCCATTTAAGGCCGCAGAGTACCAAATGCAAATCCAAATAAAATTAAATTAGAAAGAGGAAAATACTAAGTATGAATGAACCAGATTCATAATACATGTGGATGCAATTAAAAGAGCCAGAATTATTTATATCCAAAGTTCAGTGCAAAGGCCAGTGAGATGGCTTAGGGTCTGATAACCTGAAATTGATTCTTGGAACCTAGATGGTGGAACAACTCCCATAAGTTGTCTTCTGACCCCTGCACACACATGCCCACACCCATACACACAAGTAAATAAATAATGTAAAAATTCAGTACAAATGGAAAAGGCAGATGTCTTAGGGTTTCTATTGCTGTGAAGAGACACCATGACCACCGCAACTCTTACAAAGAAAACGTTTAATTGTGGTGGCTGAGAATCTGAATGTTCACAGTTCCGAGGTTCAGTCCATTACCATCATGGTGGGGAGCATGGCAGCGTGCAGGCAGACATGGTGCTGGCTACATCTTGATCAGAAGGCAACAGGAAGTGGACTGTGACCCTGGGCAGTATCTTGAGCACATATGAGACCTCAAAACCCTTCTCCACAGTGACACACTTCTGTAACAAGACCACACCTACTCCAACAAGTCTGTACCTCCTAATAGTGCCACTTCCTATGAGATTATGGGGGCCAATTACATTCAAACTCCCACAGAAGATAAACTGATTCCACAATTTTATTTAATCTGCCCCAAAAGTTAAGTTAAAATGGTGATGGAATAGATGCCTCCTGTTCTGTTTTCCAATTAATGTGTAACAAACTAACCCCAAACAACTTTGCAGGTCATTGGCTTGAGAATTCTGTTCAAGCACATTGATGAAGGACACACCAAAAGTGATGTGAAGGCACAAGTGTGTTGAATCCATGAACCTTGGTTTGGCCTCAGTCAAGGTCTCTAAAACAAAACATGGGACAGAGAGCCAGAGAATGTCCTTGGTCCATGGGGAATTTCAATGTAAGCTTCTGGGTGAATCCTCAAAGTCATTTTATTATAGAGATACCTGCACACCTACATTGATTGTTTGATTTGTCACAATGGTCAAGTTATGGGATTAGTCTAGGTGTCCATCAAAGGATGAATGGATAGTAAAAATGTGGAATATATGCACAATGGATTTTTTTCAGTCATAAATAAGAAATGAATGCCACTTGCAAGAATATAAGTAGAACTGATATCACTTTAAGTAAAATAATCCAGGATCACAAAAGGCAGATACTACATGCTTTTTCACATATGTAAAAGGGGAACTATTAGAGATGTGGAAGGAGAAAGGGGGAAGAGATAATAAGAAAGGATAACAGGTGAATGAATATGATCGAAGTATATTATATCCATGCAGAAAAATGCCATGAAACCCATTGCTTTATACAACCAATATATGGTAATTAAGTGCAAACTCTTTTGTTTATCATGCAATGGATAAATTAGCCAAAAGAAAAAGTGTCAACATAAGGTTCTGACTCTCATGTAATATAATGAAATAACACTTGGGCTCTTTCACAGTAAAAACAAACAAGAAAGTAAGACTCAGAATGGTAAGTGTGGTGACCCAGATCCTGGAGGTCCAAGATAGCTGCACTCATATTTCCGGCTTCTTGGCTAGAAGCCTAGACTAAAGGAGGACAGTTGACCAGAGCATCTACCCAGGGCCACTCTCACACAATGGCTCTGTGTAGCTGCTATTCTTGCATGGAAGCAGGGTGTCAAAGTAGAAGTTCTCAGGAACTGGAATAAGGCTCCAGTATTCTGAGACTTAGCAGCAGCACATCTGCCGTATTCCACCAACCAGAGCAGGAAAGAGTTCACCCCAGACTCGAAGGGAATACAGATGTGACTCTTATAAAGGGAGTGACAAGGAATTTGTGACCATCATTAAAATCATTAAAGCCCCATCATAAGACCTGGTAATAAGCACCAGATGGACCATAAGCCTCGGTTCTAGTGAAAACCAAACATGAAAGGAGAAGGGATACAAAAGACCTACCTAAGGCTGCCAGAGACCAATCCAGGCTGAAGGTAAAAAGGGAAATGCTCTGCTACAAGTTCATGGGCATGCACTATTCTGAAGACACTCATCAAATCTAACAAGAAAATCCTTTTTGTATTTTGTGTGTGGAGGGGGGTTAGATTAGTGGGGGTGATTTCCCAGGGATAGGAAGAGGAAGTAAACACGGTAGCTGTGGTTGGTGGACATTAAGTATCTTTTGTTACTTGGACTAGTAATAATCCTCTATCTTTCCAGCATTTATAGTTTTCATATGTGTTCATTAGTTCATCACAACGGATCTAAGTCATAAGCTGAGGATCACTGGGAGACTCCTAACAGGCAGATGAATACACAGAGCCTCAGAGTCAGTGGCTTTATCGCTAAGATCATTAAAGGATTCTAGTGAGTATCAGGGTTAGTCAAACTCCAAATCCAAGACTCCAAATGTGTGGTGGATCTTACAACAGTCATCAAAGACTGAGCTTGGAGGTTTTAAACCCATTTTCTCTTGGCGACACATACTCTAAAAATGAAAAAGGAAATATGACTCAGACTTCTGGTGAAATTGTGCTGATGTTAAAGAGAGATAGGACATTAGAGAGGGAGGGACTCATCAGTTCACAGATTTCCCGTTTGTAACACTTTGGGACAGAGACACTTAACTACAAGCCAGTGTGGAGATCCTGACTCCACCGTAAAGCAATAGAGTCACCCTATTTCATGAAAACCAAAAACAAAAAAGGAAAGAAAGAAAAGAAAGAAAGGAAGGGAGGGAGAGAGGGAGGGAGGGAGGGAGGGAGGAAGGAAGGAAGGAAGGAAGGAAGGGAAAGAAGA
>CABHPH010132804.1:2198-18192 GCA_902168325.1 Peromyscus nudipes
TATGTTAAACAGCATGACCCAAAACAACTTAGGGGAGTAAAGGGTTTATCTGACTTAAACTTCCATGTCACACTCCATCACTGAAGGAAGAGTCAGGGCAGGAGCTCCAACAGGAACCCGGAGGCAGGAACTGAAGCAGAGATCGTGGAAGAACGCTGCTTCCTGGCTTGCTCTCCATGGCTTGCTCAGGACCATTTTCCCAGTGATGGCACCATCGACAATGAGCTGGGCCCTCCCTCCTCAATCATTCATCAAGAAAACAGCACACAGACTTGCCCACCAGCCCATCTGATGGAGGCAATTCCCTCTTTCCAGGTGATTCAACTTGACACAAAGCAGCACAAGAATCCTTTGCTGCCGTGAGAGCCATGTATGAAAGAAACAACACAAAAACATCATGGTGTAACACTTTGGAGATAACTAAACAGAAGAAAGCAAGGCTGTAGAGAGGCCCAAGTTAGGTCCCTTGTGCCCTTCTAGTGGCATTTGCCAGTGAAGTTGGGGCTTGAGAAAGGCTAGGAATCCCGGATGTGTTCTGGAGCCTCAGGTGTACTAGAATTATCGAGGTAAAACTCACTAAGTTATTACAACCTGATCACCGCTTCATGAAAATTAACTGCAACCAACACTGAAGCTCTGAAGGGGCCATACCAAAATGCGGGTTCCCAGAAGCATTCTAAGCTCCCCTCAAGAGGACTGTGTAAGACTCTACAGGGCCCACACACTGTTTTCAGACATCAGAGAACTTGGACAGAGTGGCCTGTTGCTAAAATCCTTTCTCTTGTGGAGATGTAGACAATGTCTACCTTTCCTCCTACAGTCCCCACAACAAACCAAGGTAAGATTCCACCAGAGTGCACTCTGGGGGAGTCAATGCGTTTATGAGGCTTACTTACAGGGCATTGTGGAAGAGGTTGGAGGCAGGAGCATGGGTAACTCTAAAACTGATGACTTCTCCATGGCTATGTAAATGGAGGCTCTCCCCTACTCTTCCACCACCTATATCCTCCAGCCGTCCCAGAGACCCCAAGGCCACGTGCAAAGAGAGCAGAATTGCGTCCAGCTGGTTGGGAGGGAGGAGTGGCTGGATATTCAGGTGAGGGTCTCATTATCCTCCCCACCCATTCTGTCCAAAAGGGACCATCAAAAGTCAACAACCCTGCTGTGGATATCACTCTGTATCAATAAAGCACTGATTGGCCGGTAGCCAGACAGGAAGTATAGGCGGGACTAACAGAGAAGAGAAGAGAGGAAACAGGAAGGTGAAAGGAGACTGGCTGGAGCCGCCGAGAGGAGAAAGATGTAAAGTACCGGTAAGCCACGAGCCACGTGGCAAAGTAGAGATTAATAGAAATGGGCTAAATATAAGAATAAGAGCTAGACAATGATAGGCCTGAGCTAATGGCCAAGCAGTTTAAATAATGTAAGCGTCTGTGTGTTTATTTTATGAATGGGCTCAGTCAGGGAACCAGGGACTGGCGGGACTTGGGAGCTGGAGAGAAGCTCTCCGGCAACACAACCCCAGCTGTGATGACCTTTGGTAAGCAGCTCCAAAACATAAAGTAGAGAGACCAAGCAAGTTGGCTCAGGTGGGCAAAGGCTCCTACCACTAAGTCTGACAACGTGAGTTCTATCTCCCGAAACCCACATGTTTAGAAGGGGAGAACCAACTCCTGAAAGTTGTCCCCTGACCTCCAATCTATCTTTTGCCACAACACACACAAAAGAAATAAATTAAAAAATAAAAATGTGGAGAAAGCTAGAGGAAGATGCCCAATGTTGATCTCTGGCCTCTACACACACTCTTACTCATACACAAGAATACAAGGATAGTTGGAAATGATTGGAAGGGATTAAAAGTTCTAATTGAGTTGACACAGATTCTAAGGTGGTCTCTGCAGACAACAGTGAAGACAGAGACCTAAGGCTGGTCATCCATGTCTCCTTTGTCTCAATACAATGATCACACTGCGTCTGGTAGAAACCAGGACCATGGAAAGAAATATGAACCAGACCTACTCAGCTCTGAGGACAAAGATGAGCATGGACATCCAGGTCATGAAGACTCCCAACCAGGGGCCTCACGCCCAACTCCAGGCAACCATCATCCATCTACACACAACGGCCACATCATGTACACCAAACTGAAAGCCAAACTCCCTAAGAAAATAGAATTCCTGGGCATTTCCCCAGCTTCAGCCTCCAGCCATCAATCATAAACACACAGCACACATACAAAGAAAGCATGATGCCTCTCACTGGTCTCCTACAGCCTCTGCCAAAGCAGACTGGAAGCCACTGAGGCAATCAGCATACACTGTATTTGATGGTCTTCCAGCTGCAGTAGCTCACTGGTTTGAGACTAATATAAATAACTCCCTTGGATAATGCTGGTAATTAATTCTGGTCAAAGAGCAGGAGATGAATGTGACATCCACAGAGCGCAGAGAGCACAAGAGGCAGGTTTCTGAAAGGTAGAGAGAGCTACTCAAGGAAATTACCTCCACAGTGCTTCGCAGGGAAGTAGGGGCTCTGGACTCATTACTTCAATCTTGAAAGCTGTCAGTCACTGTCAATGGGCAGCTTAATCTTGCCCTAGAGCTTTCAGGCCCACTATGAATCAAGGCCAACAATCAGCCCTGTGATGGTGGGTTCATGAGTTAGGGGCATTCTCCAACCAGGATAAAGCCAGCTTCTCCTACCCAAAGTGTGCCCAGCTCATGAAAGATGTAAAAATACATATACCCAGCCAGGGTACACCCAGAGAGAGGCTGGGTGATTCTGAATCTCCCAACCCCATGCCATCAAAATGTTTTAGGTTGTCTGGGATAGTTAAATTTGGACTGCCTAGAAAGGCCCCCTCCTTTATAGGGTCCCCTAAGTAAGTAAGCTGACATCCAAGATTGAGCTCCTAGAAAGGCTGTACCAAGGAAGAGGCACTTGGGAATGTAAATACTAACTCACATCACTAAAGCACAGCAATTCAACGAATCCTAAGAAATGATTTTCTTTTACCCTGAGCGGAATAACTCACCAAGCTTTCTCTAGCATTCTATCTCATGTTATCTTCACAATGAATCGAAGCAGTGAGTTTTCTTGGTGTCCTTGGAAGGTTGAGAAAAAGGCTCAGAAGGTCTGAGTCTGGCTGACTCCTGAAGTGTTCTTCACTCTTGCCTTGTTTAAGTTAAGGTAAAATTCATTTAATATGCATGAGTTAGCTTTCTGTGACTGCAACAAATCCCAATAACCAACTGAGAGACTGGAAAGGTGCATTCCGGCTCATGGTTTCAAGGTTTCAGTCCACAGCCAATTAACCCTGTTGCTCTGGGCCTGCAGCAAGCCGGCAGGACACACACACACAGCAAGACCAAGTGGTAGAGCAGAACCAGCACATCACACCAGGATGTAAAAGAGAAAAATAGGAGGAAAGGGCTAGAATCCCATAATCACCTCATAGTGCTTCTCTGGGGGCCTGCAACACATAGAGCTTGGGGAACACTTAAGATCCAAAATGCAGCAGATTGTGAGTGAGTAGCTGGTCATATGGTTGTCAAGGCCTGGTCAGTCAGTTATTTTCTTAGAGACCTCAACTCTAGATGACTAATAACTCTCCATACCCTGGGTCAGCCCAGGCAATCTGCTGTCTGGCAACACTTGGGAGGTTCATGGACTTCTCCTACCTAGTCACAAGATGTCCTGGCCAACAGTGGTCTCTTAGGGCAACCTAAGAGTGCACAGAACCTATAAGGTGGTTTTTGATCTAGGAAGCCTGCGGCCTTCTCTTCTAAGTGGCCCTGGCTCTGGACATAGGCATCAGATTTCCTGGATGCTAAGTAGTTGACTCTTCAGCACCCAAGAGTTGTGTTCAAGTGGTCTCTAGAGCCACCAAGACTTTCTCCAGCAAAAGAAAAAAAAACCATTAGCAATTGGCTCCTTATTACTGGCCAGGATGCCCTAAGGAAAGATACCCAGTCCAAGACATTAAATTCCCACAGCCAGACCTCACCTCCACTCAGCATCTCCTCCTCCAAGTCCTACAGTCCTAAACAAACCGTCAGGCCATAGGCCCAAGGGAGCCTTCCCTAGTCGCACAGCTGAGTTCCTCCCCAAAGTCCTCTGCTCTGTAGCCAGGCTTCACATTACCAAGGGAGCCCTGTGTGTCCACTGGGAAAAGCAGGGAGCATGTGTTTGGAGAGAATCGGGAACAGGTGAAATTTTCTCCTGACAATGTAGCCAAGCCCAATTTTTTTGTTTTGATCTAGCTAAAGCTAGTACAGATCCTGGATGAGACACAGACTAAAATGAAAATATGACTATATTTTCCCAATAGAACCTGCTTAGATAAGAGCTGCTACCATTCACTGAGAACTGATTGTCAAGAATTGTTCAAGGGGTTTTACATGCATTATCTCACCAAATGCAGAATGATGCTATCTCACTTGATATATACAAGCAACCTTCATATCTCTAATTCTGCATTCGTGGTGGATTCAGCCAACTGAGGATTGAAAATAGTTGAAACAAAATTGTGCCTGTACAGAACACATTCAGACTTCTTTTTCATGTCCCTATTCCCCAAATAACACAGTGCCACAGCTACTTATGCAGCGCTTACCTTGCATGCAGTATAAACAACATATAGAGGATTTAAATCATACAAGAGGATGTGCACAAGCCAATGTAGCAAAAGCTGGTGAGGCAAGTTCTTATTAACAGTGCACAAACAACTATCACTTTGATAGTGTTTTCTCTATTCTATTCTAAGTACTTTATATAGATTACTTGGTCTCACTATCAGTTCAAATGAAGTGCCGTTATCCACCTCCACATCACACATAAGGAACTGAGGACCAAGGCTGGATGATTTGCCCAAGGTCACACAGATAAGAAGTGACAAGGGCCAGAACTTGAACCCAGACTTCAACTGGCCCTCATCTCCATACATGGCTTATGATAATCTCCACTTACAGGTGCAAAAACAGACTCAGAAAAGCTGCTCCATTTGTATAGACTCTACTAGGAGGCTAGACCTATAAACCAGGATGGTCCACACAATTAACTGTGTAGTGGTGCACATCTTAGGGGGATGAAAGTGGAAAGCCACCATCCTCATCTACAGAGCAAGTTCTGAGGCAGCCTAGATACATGAGATCCTGTCCAAAAAAAAAAAAAAAAAATGGACCTTCATTCAAGAGTCTGAGACTGCTGCTGTGAGTTCAAGACCTGCCTGGGATATACAGCAAGACCCTGTTACCTGAAATTAGTTAAAATTTAGGAGGTGAGACAGACATGGCCTTTGGGAACAGACCCATGGGCCCAGGCTCCCTGCTGTGCTGTCTCCCAGGGAGGCCCCAGAGTCAAAACTGAGAACAATGTCCACTTGACGGCACTGAGAACTTTTGACCACATTATCAGCTGTGACCACTGCAAACCCAGCAGAAGGCTTTCCTCCAAACCTGAATGTTGTATATTAACTGTAGCATTCGGGTTCAGGAAATGCCTCCAGAGTGAGGAAGAGTCAACATTCTCATTTTATACCTAAGGAAACCAAGGCTGAAGTGCGAAGCATCATGCCCCAGACTCGCAGATAGAGTGTGGCAGAGGAAAGATGAAAATCCAGGTACCCGGATGAGAGCTATGGCATCATACCATGGCTTCCTCCAGCCACATAGACTCAATTCCAGGAAGATATGTCACTGTACATGTCTGGGACCTGGCCCACAGCAAATATGCAAGACCCTGACAACCTTGGGGGCCTAAGACCCAAAAGTTCTACTGGAGCTGTGAAGGTTCTCCCGGGGCAGTGAAGGCCTCGTGGTATTGAGTATTTCAGAGCACCGCCCTGAATTTCGTATGACTGATTTTAGCACCTGTCGGAGGTGGCTTCTAAATTTAGAACTGGCATCGGAGGCGGTCTGTTACACAAATGTATATTTCCTCAGGAACAGTTGTCAGAAACAGTAAAACTGACACAAAACAACTGTTTCCTCACACCTCCACAACACTGGGCTGTGAAGCCAGAGGACCACAAACAAACACGGTTTTAGACATCCTGCCCTACAAAATTCACTTCAGCTGTCAGGGCCTGTCTATACTTGGAGGAGGGATGTATTTGTGAGGGGGTGTGGGTTGGTATGTACATACACATGCATGTGAAGGCCAGTGGGAATCCTGCCCCCCACCCCATCCCTTGCACCGGTCTATAGTAGGCTACTCCTGCTGTCTATTGAGTCCCAGAGGTCTGCTGTCTCCACCCCCCACCTCCCAGTGCTCAGATCACAAATGCCGGCTACCACACCCCATTTTGGTTTGAATATAGGTTCTGGGGATCGAACTTTGGGTCCCCATGATTGTGCAACAGGCACTTTGGCTGAGCCATCACTCCAGCCAGGGTTCATGATTTTTTTTTTAATGGAATGCCCAAGGAGTCTCCATTTTTATCCCACTTGTCAATATCATTCCCTAGGCCCTACGTTCTCTGTAGATGTTTGCCATCACTTAATTGGGAGCCTCAGTCACTACTCACTTGTGGTACTCACCTGCACTTTGCGTGATAAAGTCACCTTGGTAGAAGCTGCAGCTTACTTAATTTTAATCACCTCCTCCTTTGCCTCCCAATTAGTTGCCTATATCCGATTTCACACATGTTCCCTGTGCTCTGCACACCCCACTGTGCCGGAGGCATGGAATGATCTCTTACTAAGGACAGCTTGATGGAGGGGACACACCACGCAGCAATAAAGAGGTGAGAGGCATGGTAGATATTTACATACAACTTTTCATGGAAATGCCTCATCATCCCTTGTCCAGAACAGAAGGGGGGAATGATTACTCTTATGCCCTAAAATTTTCCATTCTTGATCTCAACCCAAAGGTGACTTTTTTTATTTTTAAACTGAAGCCAAAAAAAAAAATCAACTATTTTTGATTCCTGCCCAGGCTGAAGAAACACGCTTTGTTCTTGTTAAATCGAGGTAAGACTTTTTTAACACAGAGGTAGCTCAAACAGCGGAGCTTCAAACGCTCCAGACCTTCCAGCTGGCTAGTGTGCACAGGACGCTGCCTTTGCTCTCACTGCAAAGCTGGAAATCAGCAGCCAGGGTGAGAAGGAGCTGGGATTCCACTGTCTGTCCACACTGTCCCCAGGTCTGCTAAATAACTTCAAAGAATGGCTTAGAGTTCTGACATTGTTAGACAGGAGGCTCAGGCCTGAAGCTTTTCCTCCTGCCGGAATGACAAGGAATCCTTGTCTTTAATTGACTTCTATCCTCCCCAAACCCCACGCCACCACAGGAGGACTGATGAGTCCTCTCACTGTCATTTGCCTCCAGACTTGGCTCACTTCCCCTCTATCCTTTGCAGCTCTAGACCCACCCCCAATGTCGTACTTCCTTCCACCCTTACCCTAATCAACTTCCCTAGTCTCATGGAGGAAGGAAAGGAATGCAATGCCAGGTGAAAAGATGTATGGGTGTAAATCACCCTTGACCCAAGCAGATCCAGCCACCCCATTTGCATTGCAGCCACGAGATCCTCCTCTTACCTTGTCATTTATCCGAACACATCCCCTCATGCCTTCACAGTCTCCATGGAGGGAGATCCTATCTATCACCCATCCTTCCATTGAGCTGTATGGCAAGTTCACAGCAAGACCATGCCACTTAAAAACTGTGTGCCTGTGAATAGGTCACTCACTCTTTGCAAACCAGGCTCACTTCAGATGTTCTGCCTGTCCCACGCCGCTGTGATGGCAAGGGGCTGGAGAGATGTCTCAGCAGTCAAGAGTGTGTCTTGCTCTTGCAGAGACAAGAGTTCAGTTCCCAGCACCCATTCTGGGAAGCTCATGGCCACTTGTAAGTCCAGCTCCAGGGGAATACAGTGCTCGCTTCTGAACTTGGCAGTCGGTTTCATTCACCGACTGTGCCAATCTGCCCTCTGCCCCACAAACACCCACATCATGTATACATAAATATAAACAAACTGTGGTAACAAACAAGAGAGACCGGGGATCTGAAGGAGCTTTGTAATTAGAGTTCAATATAAACTCACACTTGGATTATTCAGCACACAGGACAGAGCTAAGGGGTGTGGTTTGTTCCTTAGGGCTGAAATCTAAAAGACACTGACAATAAAGAGAGTGGGTTATATCAGGCAGAAAATAAGGACCAACAACAAAGGAATATGGTCTATGAGGCTTGAGACAAGGTCAGTTTCACAGAAATGAGCAATCAGAAACAGCTTCCTGTAAGAAGAAGGCTTTCTTTTTTTGTTGTTGTTTATGTTTTTGGTTGTTTTTTTTTTGTTGTTGTTTTGTTTTGTTTTTTGAGACAGGGTTTCTCTGTGTAGCTTTGTGCCTTACCTGGAACTCACTTGGTAGCCTAGGCTGGCCTCGAACTCACAGAGATCCGCCTGGCTCTGCCTCCTGAGAGCTGGGATTAAAGACGTGTGCCACCACCGCCCGGCGAAGGCTTTCTTTAAACATGTCTGTGAATCTCACAGCACTGACCACAGGTACTTCCAGGTAAGTCCTTCCCCTATATCCAGACCTCTTCAATGTCTGCATCCAGCCTGCTTTTCCCAGCAGCCCCTGTAGATCACACCACCTTGTATGAGTGCTAAGGCCAGATCAAGAGCTAACTCAGCGGCATAGGGCTGGCCTAATATGTGCAAGGCCCTGGGTTCCATCTCCAGCATCACACACACACACACACACACACACACACACACACACACACACACACACAGAAATACATTCCAGTGGGGAGCCATAGTGGACCACCTTGGTTCCAAAGCAGGCCTTGTGCCAACAAGCTGGGTGCCCTTGGACAACTGAAATCCTATGAGTCACTTTCCCCAATGTTAGAGGCAGTTTCCACCCAAGAAAGTAGGCATCAGAATTAAAGAAGTAAATACAGGATACTTGGTGTCTGCTGAGGGAAGAGTGGTTAGCAGCCCCATGGCTAGAGTGGGAGCTAGGCCTTCAGCTGACTCGGACTGTTGCTAAGGCCAACCAGAGCTCCTAGCCCGTGGCTGTCCACATGTTGTGTGGATGTGAGCCTCCCAGCCCCATTCACCCCACTGGATTCCTAGGTCACTGTGCTCTCCACCTTAGGGACACACAACAACAAGCTGATGTCTCATGTGTCTTGCTTTGCAGACGCCCAGACATGTGTAGGGATGTGACTCCCTAAAACTCTGGCTCAGCAGTTAAGAGCACTGGCTTCTTTTCCAGAGGACCTGGGTCCGCTTCCTAGCACTCACATGGTGGCTCACAACCACCCATAACTCCAGTTCCAGGGGATCTGACACCCTCTTCTGGCCTCTGCAGGTACTGCATGCACACAGTGCACCAACATCTGCGCAGGAGAAGTAGCTATACAAGTAAAATAGAGTCTGAAAACATTTCTCCATGCATTTCTTCCCCTTTACTCCTCTTCTGCTACTCTAAGACACAGAGAAGATTAGGCAGTGGCCATAGAGCAATACAAAGGAAATATTTTTCAGTAAAATTGAGAAAGAGGCCTTGGCAGTGACTGCCTAGGAAGAAATGTATCCCTTGGACTCACTGCAGACCTATTCACATCGAATCCCACTGACAGAACTGTAGCCCTCTGGGAAATGTCCTCCTCCCACCCTCCTGGAGCCATGGCCCTAGTATTTAAATGTCCCTGATTCCCCCTAGCTAGGACCCTGCTATGGTAGCCTTTGTGTCCTGAGAGAGGCACTTCTCACCATGCACGAATGCTGTGGGAAGCATTTGAAATGAGGGTTTCCAGTTACCGCTGGCATGCCTGGAGTGTCCTGACGCTGACTGCAGCTGTCCCACGGAAAGCCAGTGACGTCATCTGCAGGCCTAACCAGGCTGAGTTCCTAGGCTGTGCTTAGCAGAAGGTTCCCTGAAGGCTGAGCCCCTGTCCCTGGGGTGGGAGGAAGCTGGCACTGCCTGGGATAGCTTCGTCCCTTCCCGGGTAGATAGATCTCCATTGTCACAACTCAGACTCACAACGGGAAAGGGTCGAACATTATTCCAACCGTCCAAGACAATGCATTTGGCCGCTTTTAAATTTTTACCATGTGCTATGTCTTGTCCAGGGCTCAGGACACTTGTCACTCACTCCCCTGTTTCTTACTGTACTCGGTTCACGCTATGAAAAAAAACAAATGTCTTCTATCCATCCACTACAGAGGGACTAAGGGAAAGATAAGAGGGCAAAGGACGATGAGGGTGGGAGAACTCGAGAGGAGGAAGGGGGAGGGGCATGTGAGAAGGGGTTATTTTTCCTCTCCCTGCCCGGGCACTGCACCGGGGGCACCCCTGGAAGATCTTGTCCTCCAGGAGATCTAAGCAAGGATAGGGGCGCAGAATGCTTGCAGAGCACTGTAACAGATTGGGCCCTGAGCCCTAGACCAGAGTTCAAGCTCAGTGAAGAGCAGATTTCCCAAGGGCTGAGATCAGATTAATTGGAATTTGCAAGCCGTGCCCAGTTAAGATCCGTATCTGTCACCATGCTAACCACATTCAGGTCCCTCTTAAAAATCAGAACCCTGCCATCCATCACCTCCCCGGAATGGGAAAAGTGGCCAAAGCCTGGCCACCCAAGGCTGGCTCTCTGGCTGAAAGCCTGCCCACCAGTAACCAGATTCTTCCACTGGCTTCAAGATAAATGTGAGTGACTCTTGACCCGGTGGGGTGGGGGCAGGAGGGGACACTACTATCAATCATGAAAATGCTCCCTTCATTGGCCTGAGGAGGAAATTCAGTTAAACAAAGAATTACAGAGCTCTTCTCAGGGGAGAAAGAGGTGGATGGGATCATTCAGAGTCTAAAATCAAGAATGTGAAGGGAAAGAGAAATGAATACCCCTTCAAACTCCCTAGTGCAAATTCTTCAAGCAAATGTGTGGCGTCCCATCATGCAAGAAAAAACTGAGAACCCAAAATTACATTGTAGCCTAAGGTTTCACAGCCTGGAAGTATAACACTCAGGTGTGAACCAGCCTTCTTAGGACCAACCTCTGTTGTCTTTCCAATCCCTTATGAGACATTTACTTTTTAAAAAAAAAAAAAAAAGGAGGAGGAGGAGGAGAAATTAATGTCTTTGACCTATCCCTAAATAGGTTATCTATGCTTTAAAATCTCAATTCTTTCTGATTTTAAGACATTCATCAGGTGACTCTGGGAGATTTGGGCTACACCATGACCAATGACAGTATGTATCAGACTAAGCTGAATGCATAAAGATCACAAATGACCGAGAAATTAAGTAAAGATGCTCACATTCAGAGTTTGGGGAGATTTAAGAGTTGGGAACAAGGTGGCATGCACCTTGACAAACACATGATCACTCAAAATACCTCACATTTAAGTCTAGTGGCACAAAATCCCCGGGGGACTTGCTCTCCAAAGCCTTGTTTGGGTTCTCCGAAGGGGCAAACAGGGACAGTGACCAGTAGAAGAAAGAAGTTTGGACTGGATGGCAGCCAGAGGGAGGCTGGCCAGGCCCAGAGACCACAGCATAAAGGGTGTTCGCGGCAGGAGGGAAGGTGTGGGCAGGAAACCACAGCAAAGGGCCCAGACACTCTGAGAAGCCTTGGGTGTGTGTGTATGTATGTGTGTGTGTGTGTGTGTGTGTGTGTGTATGGGGGTGGGGGGTGGGGGACAATCAGGACAGCTTCATTCACTCCCAGATTTGTGACTGAAAGATGTGACTCGTAAGAACAAATGTTAGCTTCCTCTTCTACAAACTGAAGAGAGTGGGACCATACCGCAAGTTTGCCAATGGCAGGCCTTGGTCCGGTGGACAATCATGAAGTCTACTAACCAGGTTGCAAGCAACATGTTTTAAATGATGGAGTAGGGTGGAATGATGCAATGATGAAATGGAGTGGGATACGAGGAGGTCAGGTGGAATAGGGTGGCATGGAATACTTCCACACCCCAACTCCACAGGGACAGAAATTCTTATGCTCAAGTCCTAGACTCAGGTTGTACTTTGTTGATGTATATCCCTTATAATCCAGTAATTTTTTTTAAAAAAAAAGCTACCTCAAGCTGAATATCATGTGAAGAATAGCTAATGTTTCAATCATGAGTTCTTGTTTCCATGAGAGCTATGTATGTATGTATGTGTGTATGTATGTATGTATGAGCTTCAACACAGTGCATGCTTACACATGCATATAATACATATAAATGTACACAGATATATGTAATATGGAGGTGTACCATGTGCAACATGCTTTCCTACATTAAGACACTCTCTAAAAAGCCTCAGCTTTACTATGCCAGATGCTGTTCTCCCAATCATTTCAGCACAAACATCCTATGAATCAATTTTTTTTCAGGTATTCTATAGCCTAAGGTTCCTGTAATAAAGCCATCCCAGACCAAAAACAGACTCAAGAGATACCACCAAACCCTCTGTTTCTCAGTCTGTGCTTTTGGCATTGGGACCGGACTTCTCGTTTCTTCCTGCCATTCACTCATTCCGTGGGATGCTCAGGAGCCTGGTCTCTGGGCCTCAGCTTACTCCACTTGTAAGATGTAGAGAGAGATGGACCCTCACAGGCCTGCACTGCTCATGTAGAACAGGGCAAGTCATGAGCCCTGGCTCCCAGAGTGCTGGTGAGGCTCACATGGTCCTTTCTTAGAATGCTGCTTTACAGCTTCCATTTTAAGAGCAGACTGTTTTTCATAAAGGTTTTCCGTCTGTTTCTGTTTTGAGTCAAGGTCATTCCATACAGCCCAGGCTCGTGTGTAACTTGTTCCATAGGTCAGGCTAGCTTCCAATTCAGTTACCCTCCTGCCTCTGCCTCCTGGGCACTGGGGTTGCAGGCATGGACCTCCACCCCTGACTTAAAACAAGTCTTTCTACACTTGGTGTTTCAGTGGCTTTGGTGTCATGGGCACAGCATGCCTCCCGGTTGTCCTACCTACCTCCTAGTATCTCTTAGGGGACCCAAGCCCCTGCCTGCTGCAGGAGCTGAGATGGAGACCACACCCCCACTCCTCACCCTCTTAACCTAGTGTGTGCAAGGATCAGCTTCTGCGCTCAATAAATGATGACCAGACTCCGTGTTTGTTGCCCAGCCTCCTGGGAAACGGGCAGTGGCATGGCCAAGGGATTACTTTCGGGTAAATATTTCTCTAACCCTCATTCTTGCCACCATCCCCAGTACTCAGAGTGAGGGGGCCAACTTCCCCCAACAGTTCCATCATCTTAGTCCAAGGGAACCTGGGTGGGTGCAGGACAAATGCCCTGACTCAAAATGTATCACAGAGAGCTTAAGCTATAGAATTCTCCCCCCACCCCAAAAAAATCAATTTATAGGATATTTTGCTGAAATGATTGGGAAGATATCATTTGACATAGTAAATCTGAGACCTTTTAGAGGGTATCTTAATGTAAGAAAGCATCCTGTACATTGTACACCTCCATATTACATATATCTGTGTACATATATCTGTGTATATTTATATATACATATATATGTATATATGTGTGTGTATGTTAGTGTGTGTGTGTGTGTGTGTGTGTGTGTGTGTGTGTGTGTGTGTGTGTGTAAGCATGCACTGTGTAAGTATATACTGTGCTGCAGAGTCAGGTCATTCACAGTATATACTGTGATGCACAGTAAATGCTCCTACTCAAAAATGAGCCCCAGAACTGCACATTGGTGGTAAATGGTGTGCAGAAGGAGGAAGGGTGAGCTAGGATCCCTCTCTGGTATTTTCCTTGCTCAAGCAAGGTTGTTACACCAAGCACAGTATGGTCTTGAAAGTACTTAGTCTTTGAATCAGCAAGCTACATCACTGTGGTGTCACCGTTGAGGCCACAGTAGGCATCTAATCTAGCCTCCCTCAGGCAGGATTTACAGAAAGAAACCTGTTCCTCTGTGCTTTTCTCAGGCCCCAGGGAGATCAAAGAGCATGCTTCCCAGGACACCTGCATTTTACTGGAAGCAGGCTTAGTATACCACCTAAAGTGTGATGCTCAGACTTGGATGCACATAGGAACCCCAAGGAAGCTCTTCAGATTCGCAGTGTCACTGACACACCCAGATGCTCTTGAGTTCCATCTAGTCATTTGCCTCATTGCTCCTGCTGTGACCAGCAGGGCTGGCCAGAAGAGCTCTCCCTCCTGCCTATGAGTCCCGTGTCCACTCCATAGGAACAACTCTTGGCACTGGGTAAGGCTTGAGAGTTTCCATTTCTAACAGGCTCCCAAGCAAAGCTGATGCCTCTGGGCTAGGGAAAGAACCAGAACATTGAGAATCAGCACTTGGAGCCCATAAACTGACCTGTCTCCTCTGACTGAGAAGATTGTTTCCTGGCTGGAGAAGTGACGACCTACGGTGCACTTTGGTCTTCCATGGACATGCCTGGAAATGCAGTGAACATTCTGACTAGAGGTCAGAAGTTCTGAGTGGGACTCCTACTCCTGGGCCAACTGCACCGTGAGGAGCAGAGCTCTGGACTAGAGTGTCTGGGCCCAGGTTCATGTTCTTCCCATAGTCTCTCACTGCAAGCAGGCCTTGTCCAGGCAACCATGATTGCATGTTCATGTCCTGCCTGGAGCCACAGGAGATAAGTATGTCCTTCACTCAGGAAAGCCACCCAGGTATTGGGTCCCACCTGCATTCTCTTCCTCCATACAAAGCAAGCCATGCCCTCCATCCCTTTCCTTCTTCTTCCTATGTCACAACAGAACGGGGATATGCCTCCTAAGTGCCCAACATGTGCTATCTCCACGCCATGCTGCTCAGAGCCTAGCTGGACACAATAACAGAGACAGAGCAGTCAGCAGTGCAGGAGAGGGGAGTCGTTGAACAGCTGGGATAAGGGAATGCCGAAGGAGATACAGCCTCCTGGGTTCAGTTTCTTGGGACTGCCATCCCTCTTCCTCCTGAGGTATCGGCCCAATCTGTAGGTTAGATGCTGGACCTGCCCATGTCAAATAAGACGAGGGGCAAGAGCATTGCTTTATGTTTACTAAGTACACTGTTCTGTAGGTGTGTTCTTCCTGAGTCCCCACCAGGACCTCCTGAAATGCTTGGCATTGTGGCACTTCAGCTATGAAGAACAGGGACTTAGAGATGTGATGTGACCTGCCACACACACAGGAGCAGAACAGAAACAGAATTCCATGTTAAAGAACCCACAGTCAGAACCCACACAGCCCAGCTCAGGCTATGTATCCAGATATAAATCCACACACCTATGGACACCTGATTTTTTTTTTTACAAAAAAGACAAAAATTGTACAATGGGGGAAAAAGCATCTTCAACAAATGGTGCTGGCATAACTGGATGTCGACATGTAGAAGAATGCAAATAGATCCATATCTGTCTCCCTGCACAAAATCCAAGTCCAAGAGAATCAAAGATCGCAAAATAGATCCAGTTACATTGAACCTGACGGAAGAGAAAGTGGGAAGCTCCAGTGGTCAAAAAGGGCCAACTTCCAGATAATCTCCACAAAACAGAAGCAGAACCAAACAGATGCCACATCTTGCCTTCTCTCTCCAAAGGTTCTGGCTACCCAGATCCCTGGTTCACTGGGGCTCAACGGTCACCTCCTCATAGGCTTCCATGGTCTCTTTTTCTAGAAAGCTCTCCTCCACCACTTCCTGTGTGTTGGCCTGGTATTAACACCAGTGCTCACTGTGTCGTCATCCCCCCCCCCCCCCCCCCCCCCCCCACTGAACTGTGAAGCAGAAACCGAGGCCAGGGCTGAGCCTCCTCTCTAGAACCATGACAAGTACCAGGCACTTGGTCCCGACTGTTGACTAGGTGAGCCACCTCAATCCCCAGGCTTTCTTCCTCTGAGACAGGTATCAAGCTCTGGGCATCACTCAGGGTCTCCCTATTTTTCTCACCTAGACTGAGAGCCACTAAATCAAAGACAGGGAGAGAGAAAGGAGACGGAGCTTCTTCAGGGATGAGTCAGTGGTGTTTAGCCAAGGCAGGAAGAGGATGAAGAAAAACTGAGAAG
>CABHPH010132806.1:0-28209 GCA_902168325.1 Peromyscus nudipes
CAGGGTCTCTCACTGAACCTGGAGCTCTCCAATTGGTTCATTGGTTGGATTGGATGATCAGTGGAGTCCAGGGAGTCACAGACAAGCTGTGAACCTCATTTTCATGTGGGTGCTGGAGATCAGAACTCAGGTTGTCAGTCTTACACACGGAGTAGTCACTTCAACTCAAAAGATTTTAAAAAAAAAGCCACATCAAGGTCTGAGGAGGAAAATGGGAAGGCTAATAAAGCGACAGAATTCCCTTTAGACTGATTTTAGGTCCAGCAGACTTTATGCAGACTCTTCCAGCAAGTGGGTTCTAGCACTCTATAGCCAAGGAGGCTTGATCTACCCAGTGTGTTTTGGGGGAGGGAGTGATGGACATTGAACAAAGAGTCTCACGTGTACTAAACAAATACCTGACCACTAAACCCCATTCAATGTCTTTATAAAAAACTAGCTGTATTTCTCCTCAGTCTACATTTTGTGCTTCCAAGTTGACTTGTTTCACCCCAGAGCACACAACTTTCTTGGTGCCAGGGCTGCACTGTGCTGAGTGGTATGGCTGGTCAAGGTGGGTGTTATGCACTGAATTGTGCTCCTCTCAAAGATGTTGAGGTCCTCACACCTAGCAGCTGCTGTGACTGTCACCTTTTATTCTAATTAGGTCTCTGCATGTGATCACGTTAAGATAAGGTCATTAATTCAAATCTTACTGTGTCCTCAGAGAAGGGGATTTGGGACATAGAACTAGAAGGAGAAGATGATGTGAAGACATAGGGATAGTAGAAGCCTGGAGCAGAGGAGCACCACATCACAGGAAGCTGAGAGGCCTGGGATTGAGGAGCACCACATCACAGGAAGCTGAGAGACCTGAGATTGGGGAGCACTGCCTCTGTGGGAAGCTGAGAGGTCTGGAGTGGATTCCAGTCACAGCCCTGAAAGAATCAAGTTTTTTTGGCACTTTCATTTTGCATCTTAAAGTTAAAAATTGTGAGGCAGTGTATTTCTGTTACTTAAGCAGCTCAATTTATGCACTTCTTTTTGGGAAGCTCCTCGTCAGGGACAGTTGGAGAAGGTTACCCGCTGATGAGCAGTTGCAGAGCCATGCAGCTACTCCGGTGTTGAAAACAGAAGGGTATTTTAAAAACCATTCACCTTTTAAGAATCAATTCAGAGGGGAATACTGAACTGTCAGACAAACCAGAGTGACAGAATTCAACTGTTACTCAAAATTTCCAAACTGTCTTCTTGCTGTGGGTACTGCCTTCTGTCCTAGGCTCACGCAGCTGAGTTTGTCCCTGACGCTTGCCTCATTGGACTGCCAGTCACTACATGGTAAATTCTGTGTCTTAAGTGAGAAAATCAAAAGGGATATTGTACAAAATGACTCTACCACCTCAAGTAATCTATACCCTCCAAAGAAAGGGCAGTCAAAATTTCAATGACATTTTTCACAAACTGGAAAGGCAAACTGAGAATATGTATAGAAACACAAAAGGCCCTGAACAAAGTTGGAGGCATCAGACAATCTAATTCCAATATATACCACAAAGCTAGGGTTGTCAAAATAGCATGGAACAGCATAGAAACAAAATGAACAAGTGGACCAATGGAATGGAGGAAGTCCAGAAATAAACTTCTCTATTCTAGTTAGCTGGTTTTCAGCAATGGTCAAAAACCACAGGGTAGAGAAAGGGTGACCTTCCCAGTGACTGATGGCGGCAGAGCTCTCTACACACAGACAAGCCAGCTGGGCATTCATTTTAGCCCATGTACAAAAATCAACTAAAAGTAGGTCAAAGAGCTAAACATAAGACCTAGAACTGTGAAACTGCCAGAAGAAAACATACAGAAACATTTGTCTTAGCAAAAATTCCTTGGATTGAAGTGTGCACACCCACAAACCCTCACAAACAAACATAGACAAATGGGTTCATAACTAAGTAATCTTCTGCACAGACAAAACAAACAACAGCAACAACAGCAAGAAACAGAGCAAAGGGAGCACATTCAGAGGCCCAGGAAAGACATAATCCATCTGTCAGATGGGAAGTAGATATCTAAAATACATAAATACTCAGACCAGTAAGAAAATAAACTGCCCAGTTAGAAATGTAGGCAGAGGAGCTGAGTGGACATTCCTCCAGCTGATATATGCATGCTACAGGTCAGCAGCTACCCAGTAGAGTATAATCATCACTAATCATCAAAAATGAATTTCAAGTCACAATGAGAGATCACGCCCTCAAGAATGGCTTTCATCAAACAACAACAAATGATACAAGGGTATAGACAAAAATGAACTCTCGCATAAACATGTGTGGTGAAAATATAAATTAGGAAAATCGTTGTGGAAAACAATCTGGAGGTTCCTCCAAAAATTGAACAGAGAACGACCACACATTCCAGCAATTCCACATCAATCTACTACGTGGTCAAAGGAATTGGAAGTCAGTATGTTGAGGAGATGCCTGCACCCCCTCATGCTTTACAGCATTACTCACAAAGCTAAATTACAAAATTTACTGGCAAGCAATCAGTAGGTAAGTGGAGAAAAATATGATGCAGATACACCACAGAACACCATGCAGCTGTTAGAAGGACATAAGTTCTATGCTTTGCCATAATATCGGCAAACAACACACTGTGCAAAGTGGAAAAAGCCAAGCACAGATAGTACGTGATTGCACAGCAACGTGGAATCTAAAACAGTGAACTCAGAGTATCAACCAGTAGAACACTGAGCTCTCAGGGTCAGGACAGGGCAGGGATGGGACATGTTTGGGGAGTGATTTCCTTTGGGCAGGAGAAGGTCTGGAGATCTCCTGCCCAGTCCAGTAACTATTTGTAATGATGTGATGCATGCCTGCAGACTGCCGTGAGGATAGTTTTTAAATGTTCTTTTCATCAGAAAGGATAAGTATGTTAGATAATGAGTGTGTTAATTTAATTATTTCAAAGTGTTCATATATATATAATCCATATTGAATACATTTTTAATTATTTGTCAATTAAGGTAAAAAAATAAAACCTGAATGTATAACCCAACATTCCCTAGACCTCAACATCTTCTGTATATCACATGATTGAGACTCACCTAAATTGGACCACCACAGACTTAGCAAAAATGATTTGGAAAAATGTAGTTTTATTTTTTAATAAATGACCTCAGCATTACCACCTAAAGTAAAACAACTATTTTGGTGGCACCCCTTGACATCATGGTTCAAAACCATGTGTTTATTACAGGTGGGAAGGTTGGGGAGAGAACATTCTTTACTGGGATGACATATTCATTCATGTATCACCTCTATTAGGGAGCAAAACATGGTGAGATAATCCTGAGACAAGTCCGCATCCACTGGGGAAAGCTAATAAGTCATTCCATTGTCTTCATCAGGTAACATGGCTTCCTCTAACCTTAAAGGTTTTGGCTTTCGACTCTCACTCCTTGGACTTCTTGGGAAATGAACCCTCCTCAATTTCTCCATCCTAAAACTTAAGTCACAAAAATAGCAATGATTTTTAATCAATCAGCTGAAAATAAGTGGTACCCAGTTTTCACAGAGAAGTCGTGAAGCACTATGCTCCTCAGATGAAAATGGCAAAATGATTCTTCACTCTTGAAGAGAGAGTGGAAGGGCATTCTGCAACCATTTTAGCACATTAGAGTTCTTTTGAGAGGAAAGAAGGAAAATGATACATTGTCAGGACTGCAATTTAGCTCTACAGGCATTACAAAAATGTTTCGGCTTTCAGTGTGCTTTCACAGAGCTGGGACATGCCTCTCTAGGTTATCATGTACATAAATGTATTTCTAATTTTTCTAACATGCTCCTTGGATCATTTGGCTCCTTGGTTATAATCAATACCAGTCCCTTACTGTGTGTCAGGTCATTCCTATGCTCTTCTAGACCCCTGGTCATCACCACCCCTTGTATCTTAAACCTTACCCTTCCCTGCAATAAGCCTTATCGTGAGCTGACCATCTTCTTCTATTCCCATTAAGACCAACATGTGGGTGTTCCAGTTCCACATAAATATATACTCATGCTCAAATGGATACCCTGGGACTTTGCTTAACATGTTTGATTCTTTCTGTTCATCTCTTTCTCTCTTAGAATCTACAGTTCATTAAAAGCTGCTACATATTCTCTTTCCTCCTAAGAATATCTCCTCCTGACTCTAACCAGCATGGCCAGAGCACTTTCTTATTTGGGATGATGCAGCCAAATACTTGTCTAAATGTCATTCATAGGATGGATGGTCTTTGTAATTTTTTTTTTCTGAGTGTAAAAGCTGCATCACCATTTTCTCCTCCTCTGTATCTCAGATAGTCCTCTGGCACATAGTGGATCATCGTAAACAGAGATTCCTTTCCACCAGTCTGCTCCTCACCCTGTGGATTGTGGCAGCCATGAGTCTGTGCAAGCTCATACATGAGGAATCCTGAATCCACAAATGTCCCCAGTTACTGGGGAGACTGAGGTAGCCAGGCTTACCAGTAGCCACTGCAGTCATCCTGTATGTGGGTTCATATGGCTGAGTGGTATTTCACTGACAATCTTTGTGTAGATTATTTGTCTTTTCTCACCTTGGATGTCAGGAAAACATGGAACATGTACTAGATGTGTATTTAATCTTTAAAGAAATTTCTGAATGCCTTTTGTCTAAGTGTGCTTTCCTACCAAGAGTAGATGATAGTTTCTGTTGTTCTACTTCCAAGCTAGGAAGTGGTAGAGTCACACTTAAAATGCTTCCTTATTCTAGAACTTCATATACTTAATTGATAAATCCCCTGTGACTGATGCTTTTGAACAAATTTCATGGGAGCACTTACTATTCATGTCTCCAGTGAAGAATTTGCTCAACTTTTTTATTGGCTGGCATGATTTCTCTTTTATAATAACTGGAGAGATTTTCATTTATTTTGTGTATAAATTCTTTACCAGGTATATAATATTCAAATATTTCTGCCAGAATATGATCAATGTTCTTGTTTTTAAAAGTTGTTTTTAAAGAGAAGCTTACAATTTTCATCTGGCCCCATGTATATGAACAGCAGGCATGTTTAAGAAATCTGCTTATGTACATGATCAGACAGCTTCCTGTGGCCTACATGCGATGTCTTCCCCATATTTATGGACTCTATCCCCTTGGAATGTAAGCCAGAATAAAGTCTTTTTTCCTTAAAAAAAAGAAAAGAAATCTTCCCCAACTTAAGGACATAAAGTTTTTTTTCCACATTTCCTTGTAGAAGTTTTATCATCTGGGCTTAGGTTAGGTCCTTAACCTAATCTCTAAAGTTATGTGATTGAAGTTTACCCTTTTGTGTGTAGAGGTCCAATCATACTAGCTCATTTCCCGAAAACATCATCTTTCCTCCATTGGATTTCTTTGGCACCTTTGTCAAAAAAATCAATTGTCCATGTACGTGTGGGTTTATTTCTGAACTATCCATTTTCACCAATTGATTTTTTTCTGTCTGTCGTGACTCCACATGGTCCTGATTATTATAGCCTCATTATAAGTGTTGAAGACAGACACATCTTCTCCCTTTGCATCCTCCTTTCTCAAGTTTATTTTGGTTCTTCTAGCTCAATCACATCTCTGTAAGAACTGCAGAATGAGTTGGCCAATTACCGGTGAAAAGCCTACTGAGATTTTGATTAGGATTGCAAAGAAGCTAAACAACAACTTGAAGGTCACAGAATTGACTTCTTAAAAATAATGAGGCTGTAGAGCTGTACGAGTCCATTTTGTAGACAGATTTGTCTCTCCATGTAGTTACATCATCTTTATTTGCTCTTAGAGTTGTTTTTAGTTTTCACTATATATGTCATGTTGACTTCTTAATAATTTAATATGAATATGTGGCTGTCTTTTCATCTCCTTTCTTAAATATGTGTCTGTACACATGTGTGTATGTGTGTGCATGTGGAGGCCAGAGACACACCTCAAGTGCCTTCCTCTGTCTCTTTCACCTTAGTATTGTTCTTTTATTGAAGATAGATTTTTTTCATATAATGTATTATGGTTATAGTTACCCCTCTCCCAATAAATTCTATTTATATTGTAAATGCAGAAGTCACAGCATCTTTTTTTAAAAAAACAATGGTTTTAATAAATTGACAATAGAATGGTATACATGAATTTAGGGAAAGCAAACAATATCATGAAAATCCTCCAGATGACATGAGCAATTCATATATACACTAACAAAATAAGACACTTTACACACTGCTTCTCAAACCTTTAAGTCCGTCAGTATTGGTTCTGAACCCATTATGATGTTGGACGCTAACACTGGGACATTTAATCAGTTCCTTGCTGTGTTGTATTGGTTCACAGTATCTTTATTGCAGATGATATGATGGTATACTATGAAAGTTTCACTAGGGAACTCTTCCAGCTGATAAACACTTTCAGCAAAGTAGCTGGATACAAAATTAACTCACAAAATTTAGTAGCCCTTCTATATATAAATGAAATCAAGAGAAAGAAATCAAGGAAATATCACCTTTCTCAATGGCCTTAAGTAATATAAAATATCTTGGAGTAATTCTAACCAAGCAAGTGAAAGACTTGTATGATAAAAACTTTAAGACACTGAAGAAAAAAATTGAAGAAGATATCAGAAGATGGAAAGATCTCCTATGCTCACAGATTGGTAGGATTAGTACAGTAAAAATGGCCATCCTACCAAAAGCAGCCTATAGACTCAATGCAAGTCTCATCAAAATTCCAGCACAGATCTTTTTTTCTTTTTATTTATTCTGTGGATCTTTTACATCTTGTATCTTGATCTCATTCATTTCCCTATCACTTCATATCCACCCTCTGCCTCTGTATCCCCCCCACCAATAAAACAAAATTTAAGAGAAAAAAAGAAAAAAAAGGAAAAAACGAAAAATCTCATCATGGAAGCTACACTGTGACACAGTGAGTCATGCAGTGACCCCCGCTGTCCATATATTACGACTTGCAACAAGTGTCATTGCAAAGAGTCATTGGCGTGGTTTGAGGTCTCTGGTTTCTACTACACTATAGATGTTGGGCCCTCACTAGGACTCTTCTTGGATATCCTGTTGTTGCCCTGTGTTGTAGAGATCCTGCAACTTTGGATCTGCAGGACTAGTCCCTTCACATGCGCTGGTAGATCATAGATGGGGTGGATGTTGGGGTGGGCCAACTCATCAGCCCTAGTTCTGGGCCTGGCTATTTGCAGGGTTGGTCAGCCCACCAGCTCTCTGCCATCCTCACCATCAGGATGAGCTCTCTAGCATTGTCCTGGCTAATTCTCCTCTTGCAGCTATGAGTGAGGGGTAGAGCTAGTTCTCTGCTTTCATGCCCTCAGGTCAGCTCTCTGAAACCTATACTATTAGGGCCAGCTCTATTGTGTTGTCCAGGTGAGGTACAGGGGCCACTCTGCTGAGTGCTGTAGCTGGTAAGGGGTAGGGTTAGTCCTCCCACTCCATGACCCCAGGGCCAGCTCCTCCACTTGTCTCAGGCATTGATGAATGGGAGGTGGGGAGAGGGCATCTCTCTTCTGCTCATGCTACCACATGTCTGAAGAGGAATGGGGACAGCTCTCCTTTGCTTATAACATTGAGGCTGGGGCACCCTCACCTCCGATCACCGGGCAGCTCTGCTGTACTACCTATCTGAGGGACAGGGTCTATTTCCTGAGTGCTGCAGATGGTAAGGGGAAGGGTCAACTCTTTCATCTGTTTTAGGGGCAACTTTGAGGCTTTCTCACCTACACCTCTGTCAACAAGGTTGGCTCTATTGTGTTACCCAAATGAGGTGCAGGGCCTGCTCTCCCAAGTGTTGCAGCTGGTGGGGGTCAAGGCCAGCTCTCCCACCTGCCTCAGGCATTGGGAGGGCCTCTTTCCCTCACCCATGCCATCACAAGACAGATGAGAAATGGGGTAACTTTCCCATGCTCACACTTTCGGTGTTAGTTCACCCACACCTATGCTAACAGGGTTGGCTCTATTGTGCTACCCTGGCAAGGTGCAGGGCCTGCTCTCCCAAGTCAACATAGATCTTGAAAGGACAATTTCCAGATTTCCATAGAAACACACACAAACAAACACAGGCTAGAGAAAATAATCTTGAATAATAGGAAAACTGCTGGAGGTATCACTATTCTGATTTCGAGTTGTACTATAGAACTAGTAATAAAAACAGCATAGTATTGACTCAAAACCAGGCACGTTGATTGATAAAACCAAATTGAAGACTCAGACATAAATCCATATACCTATGGACACCTGATTTCTGATAAGAAGTCATAAATAAACATCAGAGAGCATAAACTTTCTCTCTCCCTCTTAGTAAAGAAGTAATGTGTCAACTATTTCTCTTCTCTATGAACTCTTAGATTCTCCTGAGGTTCTTTGCCTATATCACCAGTCTAGCAAGTGTAAGGTGCTATTCTTTGGTTGCATCACTGTAGAAAGGGAAAAAATCAAGGGGAAGGGAGCTGATGCAGTCATTGGTGTAGGTAAGTACAAACAGTTGGTCCCTGTCTTAGAAATCTTATATCCAGCCTCAGGATAATATAAATGGAGACAGAGCTTAAAGCATCAATATTTACAATGTTGATGCCTATGTCTGTGCTCAAAAGTAGGCTATAAGGTCTCATGGCATGAGAATCTTTGTGGTTTATTGTGATACCCTCAGCACCTGGCAGGATGTGGGCTAAAGAAATCTTTGGTTATTGCTTGTTGAATAATAAGCAGATTGCCTCGGGTCTGAAAAGTAACTAAGCCATTAGATGTGAGGGCTGGCCTAAGAATTCTAGACTTTTAATGGCTCAACATATAGGCAGTACCTTCCTGTAAGAACTCCAGGGACATTCAGCTGATAGGATCAGCTTAGTAATGATGAAGCAGTGTTCTTCTCCTCCATAAGTCATTTACAGACTGACCTTGGACTCACTCTAACTTTGTCCTATCTCAGGTACTTCTCTTAAGGGAGTATCTATACAGAGCAAAGGCTTTACTCCCAGTGCTAGCTGCACCTCACCTGATGACTAGGTAGCTTTCCTATCTGTAACATGATGAGGGCAATAATACACCTACTGTAAGGATAAAAGGAATCAATTTATATAAGCGAGTTAATATAATAAAGATTTGTAGTAGTACTTCCTTGTTAGAACTGCCAGCCCACAAATAATGATATGGAGACTTACTAACAGCTATGAAAGCTTGGCCTTTAGCTTATAACCTTGTTTCCAACTAGTTCTTATAACTTAGGTTAACCTACATTTCTAATCTATGCTCTGCCATGTGGCTTGTTACCTCATCTCCATACTGCATATACTGTTTTCTCCACATCTTGATGACAAATCCCTGTGTGCCTAGATTCATCTCTCTGACATCCTCTCTCTGCCCAGAAGTCCCACCAATTCTCTTCTGCCTAGGTATTGGCCATTCAGCTTCTTATTAAATCAGTCAAAACAATACATCTTCACAGTGTACAAAAAGATTATCCCACAACAAAGATTTGTGATGATAAATGAATTAATTAATATGAAATACTCAGAGATATAAGTTCAATAGATTATTTGGCTACTTACTGTTGATTGTTTAGATACTGTTTAACTTAAAATGGGTTCAGAGACAAAGTAAAATCTAGTGGAACCAATTTCAAGTCTAATGCATAAGATCGACATTTATGGCCACTGAAAAATATAGTTGCAACATCCAAATCAATGGTGTTGTCTCAAATTAAGAAATTGTTTCTACAAATTCAATAGCTAATTCCATCCTTAAAATAAACTCACTCAAATTAATTCATGGTAAGTGGAAATTCTAACTGGAACTATCTGGACCATGTAAAAATTAGACCATACAGATTGTAAACCACATACAAAGAACCACTGTGAGATATTCTAAGAACACAAATTAAAACAACACTTTCTGCTTTCCAACAAACTAGGGTACTGTTTTCAAAGGCTTTTTAAAAACCATGTTTTTGTTATCATTTGGAGGCCTGCTTTCACATGATGAAACACGATAGTTAGAAGGAGAAAAGGCTGCCCAGGGAGCAATTGAAGCCTAAAAGTTACTCTAATGGCTTAAGCCTGTTTTTATCCATTCAGCAAACAGTCACTGAGTGTGTGCATTGGGTAAGGTGCTGTGTTAGGCTTTTGTATGTTTATTTAGAATGTGCAGAGAGCTAGCCGGCTTCTCTGTAGTCATGGAAGTGCAGCTTCATGTTCCTAAGGGTGTTGACAGGTCTCATTGGATGACACATGGCGCCAGCACTCATTCAGCATTTGGTTGGACACATTTTGAAAAAGGCTGAAGTCTGGGTCTGATTCCCACCTTTTCAGCACTCTTAGATCACAGACCATGTATTTGCCTAGAGATGCGATCCAAAGGTTACAACTGGTCAATGAGTTACCATAGAGCAGATCTAATGTTGTCACTGACACATGACAAGCTAACATTTCATGATTTCAAATCTGAAAGACTATACTTATTACTGTTGCTTTTAGGAATTTCACACAAGATTAATTGAGAAATTTAAGTGATATATCAAGTAATCAACATTTTTGATAAAACGGTTGATATATATATAAAATGTTGCATTGCTGAACACTATTACCATGTTTTATATGTCTTAACACTTTAATTTTAACAGAAATTCTATAAGAAAGAGATTATAGCAGCATCTAAATTTCACAGACCAGGAAACTGAGGCAGAGAGTATTGTCCATTGATGGGAATCATCGGAGCTGGGATGAAATCTAGGCAGCTGGTCCTCAGGTTCTACCTGATGCACAGCTGTGACATTTGGGCGAGAATTATTGTTTTCATTCACCAATCGGCACATTCAAAATTACTTAAACAGTAAGTTAAATCTCAGTTTTAGTATACTGCAATGATCACTGTATTATTTTTGAAAATAAACTGACTGTAAAATACATAGTGTTGAGATTTTAGTCAATGGTTCCTCTTTTTTTTTTTTTTGCATTTTGACTGTTTTAGTGAGTGCCTTATTGGTTGGTACCTTGTGAACCACAATCAGACATTCAAAGTATCCATGAGATCCCACATTCCTTTGAAACATCCACAGATACTTTCTTCAATGGTTCTTCCATCTCCCCACAGAAATAACCCCTATCTATGAGACACACTAGTCTATAATCACTTTCCTTTTGGGAATTTTCATATTAATTAATGTTAGTACACGTTCCTGAGCATATTACGGATTATTGCATCTCCTGTACTATTGAATTAAACTGCTGTTAAAACTTGTGGTCACTAGTTAACATTACATAAACTCATTTTTTGACTTTTCAAATTTTCAGTGAGATTCTAAAATCCTTGAGAGCAAAAGGCCAAGTGTAGAAGGCTCGACTAAGTTTGTGTGTGTGTGTGTGTGTGTGTGTGTGTGTATGTGTATACTATAGGCCTGGGAACATTGCTCAGTGGATAAAGCAATAAAGCATTTACTGTACAAGCAAGAGGACTGGAGTTTGGATCCCCAGATGCCACACAAATGCAGAGCAGGCTTGGAGGCCCGCCTGTAATTCTTGTGTTCAGATGGTAGAGACAAGGGAATCATCAAAGCAGTTTGGCTTGCCTGACTATCCGTATTGGTAAGCTTTGTATTTAAATAAAAGACTCTGCCTTAGTAGTGTAGGCAGTGACTTGGGAGGACTCCAACTAGATATTTACTGAGTATCTACCTACAACATTTAACCAATAACCTTGGGAATTTTGTGTAAATCCTGACCATTTGAGAGTTTACAGGATGCCCAGTCCATGGAGTTGGGGTTTAGGATGGGTCTAGGAGTTTGAGTAGTATTAAGACAAAAGAGAAGAAAGGAAGGGGTTTAAGGCTGAGGGAAATGCATGTGTCAATGTTCAGAAGTCAGAATATTGAACAAAGAATTGCAAGACTGACCGCTTAGGCTGGATTGTAGAAAGCAACAAACATTGTATAAATATCAGCTTCTTGGACACTAGGAGGTAACTAAAGGATTTTGTGCTTGAGGTGATATTGTGAGAAGGGCTGATTTAAGGGAATTTATCTGCAAGTTGTGAGAGAGTGTAGATGAGTTATTTTGTAAGCAATTAATAAGAAATATACATTCCAAAAGTTTTGAATTTGAAGTCCTTTCCTTAAATTTTAATCCAAAACCAAGTTATTATGCTTGGAAATAAATTTAAAGGGAAAAGACTCAATGAAATACAATTCTACCAAATGTCAAAGTATATTTGGGGGCCAGAAACTGGCCAGAAAGGCATAGCTTTGTGAAATAGATCAAATGTCTGGAAACGCATTCAACAAACAAGCTTAGATATTAAAGCATTCATTTACATTTATGGAAGGCAATATGCTAATAAATAATTTCTAGCTTTGTCACATTATTTGATATAAATTCTGTGTTACCACCACCATATTAAATGGTAGCAGTAAAATGAAAACAATATCTTATATTTTGTTGATGAACTCTATTGTTTTGTTACTAGGCTTGTTACTACATGGGTTCATATCATTTAATAGATTTGACATATTATCAAGGCTATTGATATTTCTTCTTTGAGTGGATTTTAATGTTAGTTTACATTTGGGAGAGAACTAAAAACTCTCACTTCCAACAGAGAGCAGTGATATGTGGGCAATACTAGATTTTCATTAGAATTCAAGTGAACAAGAAAGAAGAATACTCATAAAATCTAAAAAAAGAAAAACAAACAAACAAACACACACAAAAAAACTCTACCACATGCTTAAGAAATTGCCTCAGAAATGATTACCTATAAATTTTGTCCAAGTTCTTGTGAAATGCATGGTAATTTCCAGAGGCTACAGGTGATCAATGGAGGTAATATCAAGAAAAGCCAGCTGTAAATTAACTAGTTTGGAAGGAAATTCTGTAGTCTCTGAAACACTGCAGAACTTCTGGACTATAACTTTAAGTATAAATCTTATACAAGGTATGTAGAGTCATGTGATATAGACTTCCAATCTGTTCTAATGGCAAAGATTTGTCCCAGGACCAGAAGTTGAAGAACATGTTCATTTATGCATTGATCGAGTGAATATTCACTGAGTAACTAAATCACTGGTCATGGTGATAAAATCTAACAGTGTGAATCAAGGAGAGCAACCAGGCTAGAAGGGTGATGGAGGTCAGAATGTATCACTTTAAGGGTTGTCATGAAAATTCCTTGACTTTTTACATAGGTTCTAGTGGAAGAATAAAAGTACCTCACCTCTTCAACCCACAGGCCAGATCAAAGCGTTCAGATGATGCCACATACTTTTCGGTGTGTGTCCATGTTCAAATGAAATGGAACCCTTCAAAGAGCAGTTAGAGATCAAAGGAATTGTCAAAGTTCATGACCTGCTTCTGGCTCCAAAGACCTCTCAGTTCGGGTAAGTTCCAGTAGCTGAGATCAAATGATCTTCTATTTATAACCAAGTTTGAAGTGTGGGTGAAATGGTCTACAGATAGTCTGCACAAATATCTGGCTCCTATGTTGATTCAAGAAAATAGAATCTTATGAGGACACACATACTGACTTGAGTAAAAACGACAGACATTTTGGGCTGGGGAGCTAGGACGCCGATAAAGTGTGTCTTACACAAGCATAGGATCTCAGTTCCATCAGACAAAACCCATGTAAAAAGCTAGGCATGGTGGTATGTACCTGTAACCATAGCACTGTCTCAAAAGATGTGAGGTGAACAGCTCCTGAGGTTCAACACCAAAGACTGACCTCTGGCCTCCATATACACACATGGATATATATTTGCACACATGTATGAACATGCTTACTTATCTGCTCACATATACAATGGGTGACACATGGGTGAAGGCTTTGAGGATTTATATTGTGTTTTATACCTGGCAAGCAGCTTGAACCAAGGAAATTGTACAGCTAAGCACCTCCTCCTGTGTGCATGTATGTGTGTGTGTGTGTGTGTGTGTGTGTGTGTGTGTGTGTGAGAGAGAGAGAGAGAGAGAGAGAGAGAGAGAGAGGCGGTGTGCATGTTTCCTTTAGAAAATACTGGGTCCTTCAACTAGACAGAAGAAAATGTAGTTGGGGGAAGGTGTAGGAAGGAGGCACTCTGCAGGTTTTTGAAGTTGGTGGTATTTTTGCTTTAAATATAATTAGTTTTATAACATTTAAAAATTAATTATGGCTAACCCATTTCACTAATCTCATTACTCAATTTTATCTTTCTCCTTCTTTTCCTTTCCTATTTCGCATTTGCAGAAACTTGCCATGTATGGTGATTTCAATGAGAATGCCCTCCATAGATTCAGAGGGGAACAATTTTAGCAACTGGGCTAGAAGCCTGTTCTTGTGGCATTTTGGCAAGGAATGTGGCTGATTTCTGTTTTCATCCTAATAACTTTCCTGAGGCCAAGTTAAAAAATAATGGACTAAAGTTCTTTGGTGGAAGAGATTTCCAGGCAGCCTAAGACTGACTCTGGCCTGAGGTTATTAGTAATCACCGTTATGGAGGTCTACAATGAAAAAGAGCAAGTGAGGCTCAGAGAAGTACAAAGTGCACAGTTTGCAGAGAGAAAAGCACCAGAAAATTTGTCATTGTTGCCAAGGCTTCTCCTGAAACAGATAGATTTACAAGAGGCCTGGTTCCCACTGGAATTAAAGGAGGGGTACCTTCAGGGCAAGACCCCACCCAACTAAGTTTCCAAATTAGGGAAGGAAAAGGCCTAAGGAATTTTGTGCTTCTAAAAAATAACAAGCAAAGGCAGCTGAAAATGTGAATCAGGGGGTAACCAGACTTGATGGTATAGTTCATGTGGTTCTGGCTTTAGAGTGATGAAAGATAAATGAATAAAGGGATTGTAGATTTTTTTTTCAATAGTTAAGGAGAGCCACTGAGGTCGGGGGTTGTGTAGCAGGGGAGTCTCTGTATGGAAGCCCTGAGAGGCCATTGTATGGAGCTATGAAAGTGAAACCTGGATTGTGTTAGAGACTTCAAGATGTTGGAGATGCCAGAGCCATGAGACTTCTGTCAAAGAGAGCTGCAGACAGATAGTGGGACCAGTCCAAGGGAGAGAGTATGCTGAATCAGAAAAGTCAGAGGGGTGAAGTCATATATACCCTTGACTTTGGACATAGAGCTAAAGGATTTGGAATTTGCCCTGCTGGGTTTTGATCTTGCTTTGATTCAGTATTTCCTCACTACATTGCCATTCCTCCCTTTTGTGTTGGTAATGTATATTCAGCGTCATTGTATGTTGGAAGTATGTGATTTGGTTTTTGATTTTTTACAAGGAGTTGCAATTAAGAGATTGCCTTGAGTCTCAGCAGAGACTTTGAACTTTCATACTGTGTTGAGTATGTGAGAGACTGTGAAAGACTACGGGGACTTTAGAAGTTGAACTAAATCTATTTTGCATTATGGGATATGGCCACAATTCAGGGAGTAGAATGTGGTGGTTTGAATGAGAGGAGCCCCACACAGGTTTTTATGTTTGAGTACTTGGTACACAGTTGGAGGAACTGTTTGGGAAAGATTAGGAGGTGTGGCCTTGTTGGAGCAGGTGTATCATGGGACTGGGCTTCAAAAGTCGCCCACCATTCCCGTCAACTCTCTATTGCCTGTTCGTGGTTGGAATGTGAGCTCTCACCTACTGTTCAGAGCCATGAATGCCTGCCTGCTGCCTTGCTGCCTATCGTGATGGTGATAGACTCCCACCCACCTGGAACTATAAACTCCAAATAAACTCCTCCATCTATATTTCCTTGATCATTGTGTTTTTATTACAGCAATAGAAAAATAACTTATGCACCATGTAAAAGGATGGGAGCAAAGCTGGTTGTCTAAAGGCACAGAAGGATAGAATTAATTAAAAAAAAAAAGGCTCCAAACAGCAAAGATGACATCAGCCATGATTTGACTTAGTAATTCCTTTGTTTATTATTACTTTTTTGTTTATTTTATGTGTTGGCCATGCACACGTTCTTATGTGTTTTTGTGTTGGGTGTGTACATGCAGTAGTGCACATGTGAAGGTCGGAAGATAACTTGAGGGGTCTGTTCTCTCCTACTGTGTGGATTCTAGAGACTGAACTCAGATCTCAGCCTTGGTGGAAGTTACTTCTACCCATCAAGCTGACTTGTTGCCCCAATTTAGTAATTTCTATCTTATTTCTAAGTTATTATCATGCAGATTCTTAACCAAAAGTTATTTGGGAATTTAAATGATCTAGGTTATTATTTTGATTTTCCACAGTGTGTATGCAGATACCACCCTAAGTAAAATTAGCAAAATGAACACAAGAATTGTAGGAAACATATACATTACCAAAATGGTTACTGAATAAATACTTTTAGGTAAATGTGTCTTAGTACTAAATGTTCATTGAACGTATACAAACAAGAAAAAAACCATATTTTCTGAACTACTATAAAACACTTGTTTTAAAATTAGGTTTTTAAAGTTGCTTTTAATACTTTTCAAAACCTATGCCAAATGTATAGATGAGTTATATATGAATATAAAGTGAGGAATCCCTTTAATTGAAATCATTCATTATACCTTGAGATTATTCAAGAAAATAATTTTTATAAGACCACACATCATTATTACAATAAAAATATTTATTATAAAATTATCACATTTTTTGGCACATAACCTAAAGACAAAAATGTAATCCACACATTAATAAGTTAAGTGGGCCTGGGCATTCATATCTATCCACTAGAGTCTAAAGTCTCCCATGGGTTTACAAATAACAGGGAAGACTGTTTCAATTTAATTTACACAGTTGATGCTGTTGAGCTCCTAAAGATTTTCTTTACTATTTTAAACATAGATCACAGTGTTTGGGTTATTTAACCAAATGCCTTAGTTCTTTGGTAAACACAAGTATTTATATGCACAAAGGTACAGCTGAAATTTCAATTAGAAAAACAACAACAACAACAACAACAACAACAATACAACAGGTAGGCTCAATGCTAGCTAGCACTTTTGTGTGATCAATCAACGCAGGAATCACAATTCTACCATCAAAGTCACTGACCAGGACTCTAAAGATAAAATCTGAAATTCAAAACATACAGTTGTGGCTTCTGCCGCCATAGCCAGAAGCAGCTCAGTACTAGGTCAGCATGAAATAAAATACCTATTTCGAATTCCCTGTCCCACAGGACTGGTAATCTCACAACGCAGAAAAAGTTTCAATGGCAATTTGACACAAATGAATTTACTATCTCACAAAGCCCCTGTCTTATAAGAGTAAGACCGATTTAGGAAGCTAAAATGCTTTCCAAGACACCAATTCATCCTCCTCCCTACCCAGGAAAAACACGGGAGATTCTTTGGAGGAGCTTGTGGGGACAATAGGAAGATGCCTTCCTCTGCTTCCCTCCTTCTCTCTCTCCATCCCTTCCCTTGTTCATTGTTTTTTTCTTTCTTTTCTTGGATAATGCAGATCATCCATGCCTGCCAATTAAACCTTCACTCTCCCGGGCACCACGCACAGTACAGCTTTTATAGATAGTTCTCGTTGTCTCCGTGATTCACAAGTGACATAATCCTGGTATGAGAACTTTTTGCTTCCAGACTACTCCATTAAAAAACCAAAGTCAAAACCAAAAACTCCAAGAAGGATTTAAATTTTAATGCTCTCAAGCCAATTGGCAACTAGAAATTTGAACAAATTTGTTAATATTGGAGTGTAGAGAATATAATTAAAATATAAATGCAAATATTTTTGAGCCTGGAAAGTATATGTTCTTGGATTCTTTACCACTTCCAGTTAGAGAACATCCATTCTTTCCCAGTTAAGTTCTTAATATGTCATTTCTTTCTCTAATATGGGTTTTTCCACATACAATCTTTGGATCACTTTGACAATTTATCTCCCTTTCCAACCCAGCTTCCTGAATTCAGTGCATATTTAACAATTCACCCAAGTCTAGGCAATGACCAAAAAGCACCAGCTTATGGAGTGCAGCCCAAACAAGAAAGGCTGCATGACACTGGAGCTGCCTTGCCAAAGAAGCTTTCTTCCAAGTTTGTGCATAGGCCACAATGCCTAGGCTGCAAGCTCAATGCAAAGTGCTTTGGCATCTTCTATCCCATACTTTCTAGAGCATATCAACACCTATAAAATGCACATTTACATAATTTCTAGTAACACTCCAATCTTTGCGTGGCAGGAAAACACCAATGTCTCAATAATTGATGTTCACTGAACACCAATGTACTTGGATGGCAACAAGAATTCTAAGACATCCACCTGCTGAAATTGCAAACCTCAAATCCTGTACTTGTTGAGAAAGAGATGTAACTCAGAAATGTAACTTCAATATTTGCAATAATCATGAGTCATTCTGCATTGCCACATGAGGAGTAGGTCACCTGCTGTCTACTGGAGTCCGGCTGGCCCTGACCTCTCCCAGGTCACACAACCGAGCTCCATCCCTTATAGGATCAATGTCTGTCCTAGCATTTGTTTTTGGCTTTTGTTTGGCGGAGACAAGAGTCCACACACACTACAGCACTGCCATAGACCCACTTTGATCCCAAAAAGTGTCCCACGTGTTTCTCTTCACACTGCCACCTTTTCCTTCGCCATGTTTTTTGGTTCCCTGCTCGGGATACACCAGTCATCAGCTTCCGAGCTCATCTGATAGTGTTTGAAGGCTGACTTGTTAAAGACAGGGAGTTTTTCCACGGACTCAGAAGATAAAGCCTAAGAGGAGAGTAGACAAAATATCAATTAGTGAAATTATGCATGGCTATACTTTATTATTCAAAATACATTTGGAGGCCTGATTTAAATATTTAAATACTCTCGTTTAATTGACTTTGTAGTAAAAATATGCCAAACCCATGGTGTTCTAGGTATTTTACAAAATAAGACTAAAAAACTATCATCTTTATTCCATAGCAGCTTAAAGGGGAGGTGGGATTGGAAATTTGGGCACAGATTTTGTGTTCACTACTTCTACATGATTTTGGGGGACCTTTGATGTAATGGCGTTGAAGGAGAAAGCAATTCTTTCCAGTGAGAAACCTGTGTATCTCTGATGGAGACCTAAGACGACACTATTCATCTATTAAAGGTGCTTTCCCTACGGTTGGAACACTTTTGCCTATTTCATAAATGGATAAACACAGCAACTGTCTCAGACAGTAAAGGGCGCTTCAGCACTTAACTCCAGTGAACAAAATGGAGGCCTCGGTACTGGATGCTGCAGTTCTTACCATCCGAAAATAAATCTTCAGTTGAAAGAGTTGGCAAATGATAAACAGAACTGGGAAGGAGATCTTAACCAAAAAATGTAGGCTTTCTCTGGGACAGAAAAACATGTACCCAGTTTTAAAATTCAAACAGGAAATGCCTGGCACCCCACTGACAGGTCATCAGCAATCTTTTTCCTGGGTTTTAAACAGGGTCAGCTTAAGGTTACAGAGGTCTTTATTTTGATTGTTTCAGTCTGAAACACCGTTAGCACGGATTACCCACAAGGCTGAGTAACACAGAACTCTAGCTACCCTCACGGATGTCAAGAGAAGTTGTCTGAAAAAGGCCCACAACAGTGTGCTACCACGCTGAGGCTTCATCTATGTCTGAACGTACACTTGAGGCAGGTACCATGGCTGAGCTTTCTCTCGGGTAAGCTGCATGTTAAGTGTGCACACGCCAAAAAAGGAACTTTAGTGATGGCTGTTACTGAGATGGATTCAGTTTGAGGAGTTCTCAGAGGGCTGGAGAACTCAGAGAAGTGAACGAAGCCGGGAACTTAAAAAGGTGATTTTCTACTGAGTTCAGAGCATACCTTTAAGTAGATGATGGCGTCTGTCCCATAGCCCGACATAGAGTAGAGATTCAGGTCTCCTTGAAAATACTTGGCATAGAGACGAGAAATTGGCAAGCCATAACCAAAACCAGCCTGGAGGCAGAAGATCAAGTGTTAATGAAACAGTAGACATGCCCACTGGAATATAAAATTGGAAAGAGCTCGTATCCTCGCTCATACTCATGTTTAAGAGCCAAAATAAACACTTTCTCCCAAACAGAGGCCCTTAGGATCTTCACTCTAAGGTTAGGTAACTTTGTCATATTTCTCATATCCCCGCATGCCTATTTAACGAAATTGATTAACTTGCCTAAATACTTTCCTATCATTCTTACCCTACATTTAGAACTAGGTGGCTGAGATGACTTCAGCCATATCACTGGCCTTACCAGGGGGGCATTCCGTGAATTGTCCATCACAGGCGTTGGAGCAGTGGAGTATGTGTAACTGAAGAGGCGGTCAGTGATCCTCAGAGGAACACCGCCTCCTCGGTCAGAAATCTGAAACAGGCAAGGAAATCGATCAGCGCTTGTACTTTAACAGCGGTGGCCACTTGTCTATAGAACAAGGTCTTCCTTTCCTTTAAAAGTCGCCTGGCACACATGACTTGGAGAGTTGTCCCCAAATGGAAAACCATATTATTATAGGCCCCCTTTAGTTCTCTCTAGACAGAACCCAAAACAGAAGCAGGGAGTGGTTACCTTGATTGTAAGGTCTTCTTTCCCCAAAACTACAGTTGCCTCGACCGGTGTCAGGGAAGGGCGATTTTCCTGATGCTCAACTGTGGCCCTCATAGCATTCTAATGACAATAAAACCACAAGAATTCAATGGGGGGAAGAATGAGAGACAATAAATAACCGGTTTTATGTTGAAAATAAAAGCAGCAGAGGGTAATTCAAAGTTCCTATTTCTTAAGTGAGTGATAAAACATCTCTGTAAATATAGCCGTTTATGAATGTGTCATGTAGAATGTATAATGAAAAATCTTCATTTACCATGTAATATAGCTCCTGGGAGTAATGCCTAATGGAAAAACAATTCTGCTAGCTGTCAAGTTCTTATTTGTAAGCTTAATTTAAATGTAGAAATTGGTTTTTATAGGCCATTTCCTAGTGCTCTATTTTTCTGTCTTTCCATTACATTTTATATCCAACACCAAAGACTATTACATAAGGAATGAGCAGTGAATCGTTGAACCAATTTATTGGCTTTTATGAAACTTGCTGGAAAAAAGGTTGTTACTATTTAAAAGGACAGTCAATAATTCTAAATTAAATTTCTATTTGCATTTGAATATCATCTTAACTTTCACAAGTGACGGCAGACTAACTCTCTGAGTTAGAGCATTCAATTAAAAGTAAATTAAATCGATGAAGAAGAATCACGTGTTCTTTAACACAGAATCAACTAATACACACTTCCAAGGGAAGGGCCCTGTAGGTAAAGTCTCACTTTATTAGACTATTTTCCTTTCTGATTATCCTCTGGCATCTCTATATAATACCAGATATTCATTGAAGTGAAGTAAAATAGATCAGTTGTTCGTAGTTTAATCAATACATCATCGCAAAACATTAGACTAAGTTAGGAAACAGTACATTCTGGTGTTACGTCAGTATTAGAGGCAGATTTTACTTTTTAAAGAAGATTTCCTCCTCCTGTCAATCTATAAAATCATCGTGGAGAATATCACAAACTTCAAGTGATTCTTATTTTTCTGGTTTCAGTTCAAAGTATTAGTATGATCTTAGGATGCATAAAAGGATTTGCTATCAGTGTTTAGTTACCCAGACTAGAGACATTTAATTCTTCAGCGCACTAGAAGTACAAATTCTCAGACCTACAGATTCTAAACATTTCTATGCACTTGTTTTATCAAGGCCTGTAGATGGTTATGACACACACTGTTTGAGAATCTGGGTCCTGCAGGCTGGTTAGAAAGTATGAGTGGTGGATAACCATCATGTCCTTGGAAATCCAGAATCCTGGACACCACTCCAGACATGCATCGGATTTTTCATTTTAGTGCAGCCTACACGTGATTCATATTCATGCCATGGGATTGGCTGTTCTAGTTTCAGAATGTGGCCCACCTACAGGACCTATACTTTCGAGTCTACAACTGGAGAGTCTATGGTACGGAGGCTGCAAGACTTCATTCACTAATGCATTCATCCCATGACCTCCTTTAAAAAAGTAAATGACTAGTTCTTTGTTACACGTCTGAAGAAGTGATGGGGGCATCTTCTCCACTCTTCAGTACTGAGATGAGCCATATTGTGTATTTTCAAGCACATTGTTTACTGTGGTCTCTGTGAACTATCTCAAACCCTGGCTATATAGCTCCTTTATACCAAAGTATTCTTAGGAGAATATATAGAGGCTTATTTAATGGGGAATAATAAAGCTGTAAGGATAGACCCATGACTGCTGTAAAATATCATACCTTGAATAGTTCAAAGAGCATATGATGCAGGTGAGAAGGAACATACACGATGTGAATTGGTTGACCTGGAAGTTTTCCTAGAAACAAATTCAACTCATTAGAACTGAGAAACAAATATTTGGCTGAAATGAACCTCTGTGTATGTTTGGTTAACGTTTTAGTTATAGACAAGCTTTGGATCAGTGCCATTTTCCCCACCTGAAAATTGTGACTTAGAACATTCCCTTTAAATAAGCTGGCTTGTTTTCAAAATGCTGTTCCAGCTGCTACCTAGTATTCAAGCTTAATGCTTACATTTCTCTGCAAATGTAGTCTTAGTTGACTGATGTGTGAGGCGGTGGTATAAATCAAGTTACATAGACTTCTACTTTCGACATGTTTGAACTATACAATTTTAGTGTTAAAACGAAATGCATTTGAAGATAGAAAGAATAACTGTGCTTATAACATTAAAATTAATGGTAGTTATATTTTTCATATTTTAATGCATATTAAATTACATGATTTTTTATCACCCAAAAATTAAATCTTAGAGGCTAAGTGTGTTTAAGCTTCACCAACAGGCTAAAGAAAACAGAAAAAAAAACCACATGACACTGTTCGAGAAGAAAAACAGAAGTATTCTTTGATGTCCCAGGCCTGGGAAAAGTCTGAATGAGTAAACACAAGGAAGGTCTGGTACAATCCTGCCTTTGTTTTGCCCAACAGCGCAAGCAGTCTATCTGCAAGTATAATACAATGCTGCTCACTCTGAGTTAGTTTGTCATTATTACCCCTCCTGCTTTTCTCTTAGTGCTCACTCACATTTCAATGTCCTCGGTCTTGAGTTAGACCACTAATAAATGTTACTGCATAAACATTACTTGGAAAAACATAAACTTAGAGTGGAAAGGGAAGATCATTCCAATCTAACTCTGCCTTGATCTGAGAAGCTACTCTCTTCTGGAATAGAAGAGAGAACTATAAAAATCACCCCTTTTATCGTTCATGTAATCACTTCCACGTGTGAAGACCCTATCTCACCAGATAGCAGAGAGTTCAAATTTTGAAGTATATTCCATTTCCAAATAGTGGAATACGTTTTTAAAATTGTGGTAAGAACAATCAACGTGAGTTCAATTTGAAAAATTCTTATGTGTATAATACAATACTGTTAACTATGTTGTGCACCAGATCTCCAGAATTAATTCATCTTACACAACTGAAACTTTATACCTGTTCAAAAGCAACTCTCTATCTCTTCCCCCGAGCCTTTCACAGGCACCGCTGTAATCTCCACTTGTGTGACTGTGACTAACCTGGGTTTCTATCTCACATGACTGGAATCATGCAATATCTGCCATTCTGTGTCTGTCTTACTCCCTTTAGGACAATTTATGAAGTATTTTGTTCCCTGGTCCTGTAAATAACTTTTTGAGAAGGAAAGCTCCATTGACAACTATTTTCTATACTTCAGATATCCTCATTCTTCATATTCCACTTTTGATTTAATTTTTTGAGTCTCCATATGTTCAGCTGGCCTGGAGTTTGAGATGTAGGAAGGACTTGAACTCCTCCACTTTTCAAGCTGCAGGCACCATGCCTGGGATTATCTTACATACTTTATAGTAAGCAGTCTCTCCCTGACCTAAGATGTTAGAGCCTAGGTACATCTCTGTTCAAACAGTCTTCCTTATGAATGGCTGTTAGCAAGTGATATGCACAATTGAAGCTTTGCAGCTGCTTAAAAAACAAAACAAAACTTCTAAGCAAGCTCAGGAGAATAAAAAGAACACAAAAGCTGATTTATATTTACAAAAAAAACCAGTAATACTAAGTTTTGCATAGGGTTACTTGCATCTTGCAGCTAGCTTACCATTTACTTGTGTGAGCTTTAATTCTGGCGATGTCAGATAATACTGATCGCAGAGCATCTTTGCACACTCAAAGGCATCTGGAATAGAAATTTTTCATAACAATGAAATAAATTTATTCCAAGTACAGTTGTCAAGTGATATTCAATGTGTTTACCACCCTCAATCTGAAATTCTATTCACTGGAGAATTGGTTTATGTGTATGAAAAATGTCTTTTTAATATTTTATTAAAACAATATTTTATTTCAGTTGTACCAATAGTAATATGTGCACTTCAGAAATCAAACACAATATATAAGAATATGGCACATGGACCACTTATGTTTAAATTTTTTATGATACTATAAATGAGTGTTTACACTCCTGACACTCAAAAGCAAGAGACCTTGTTGGCAGAATTCATAAGGCATAAACAGAAGATGGTGAACACAAATCCATTTACAGAATAACCAACATTACAGATTTGTCAACCATGTATTATACATTTTCAATAAGAGAAATGCAGAAGTCAAGAAATTACCTTGGACCACTGCTACCACATCACAGTTTGGGTCGATGCTTCCAATGTGGCTTGGGTTTCCTGTCTTTGAGTCACTGAATATGAGGACTGTTAAAAAATGAAAACAAAAGCATGGTATGGGAAACAGGGAAGTGATTAGAATCGCCATGAAGAAAGGCTGTGAGTCCCCAGTTACAGGCACAGCCTCAGCATGGCTTGTATGCAGCACCCTCCAGACCATCTGTTAAAAAAGTCACTTACTGTGCTGGTTCATCAGCATCCTCGTAGAAATGCGGTTCATATAAAACCGGTCCAAAAAATACTGAAGATTTTGATTGGTAACTGGGTCAACTGTACAGGTGTCTTTATATTCAAGGATTCCTTGAGCCATCGTAGGGACCACATTATGATGTCTGTTTCGAACTTTGATGAGTGTGTCTACAAAGCTAAGCCAGAACATTTATAGTTAGTGGACATTAACGAAGTTTCCCACATGTCTCTTCCTTAAGTTACTTAAGAGAAACTAAAGCTCTTTTTGCAGCACCAGCCCCAGAACAGCTGATTATAAAATGCTGGGTGAAGCTTCTTCCAGACTTTTACTACACCTTCTTCTGTAGCAGAAGAGGCAGTTTCATGAGAGGGTTTGCGTTTCTAGATTCCATGTAAAACCACTCACTGGATGGCTGGTACATTCATTCAAAGTGTTCATTAAGCCTACTTGTTAGAAAATAATTAAAATCAAAGACAATTCTACCACGCCATCATGGAAAATAAAACCCTTAAAGTTTCTTGGCATATTTTTTTTAAAAGATAGCTATTTAGCTAGTTAGAAATTGTCACACAAAAGGGAAATAGGTAATCACCAAAAAGTCCATTAAAATTATGTTACAGTAAACTTTCTTGCAAATATAACCTCTGGACTAAATTTAAAGTAAATATGGAATTCCTTGGGAAGCAATAACTGCAAGTTTCTATATTTGTTGACATGTAGCATTAATTTCAGCTCTGTATTTCTTCACTTCTAAAACCACCAAGCCAAAATTTGTAAGGACTAGCAATTTACTGTGGAAGATTGAACTTTTTAATTTAAGCTAAAAAAAGATATGTGAGGTGTGTCCGGAAGGACTCAGATGTGTAAACATGAATTCTCACAAGGATAGCTTACTCGGCTAGAGCTTTCTGGTCTTCTGGGCTCTTCTCATGGAACTCCACCAAGTCCATAAGGCTCTGGATGTACCTGTTAGGGGAGAAGCTTTGAAATGAATGTCAGATGCAAATAAACGGTTACAAATAAAATGCCGTTTGAAACCATTGGAAAGGGGAGAGGAACCACTCTGTTTAAAACTGAAACTTTCCTTCAGGACATTTGGGAAAGAACATGTTAAGATATGGTCTACAGAGCGAGATCCAGGACAGGTTCCAAAGCTACAGAGAAACCCTGTCTTGAAAAACCAAAAAAAAAAAAAAAAAAAAAAGATTTTTTTTAAAACTGCAATTTTCTACCCTCTACTTTCCTGGCCACTTTGGTTGGCAGATGTTTTCATTTCTTCTACTAAAAACACTCATAATCAACTTTTAAGAAAATGCTTTTTATTTTTTCAGACTGTCCTCTTCAGGAGAGCCAGAGTCTCGACAATGAACACAATGGACTGCACATATGTTTCACACTGGAATCATCCAAAGGCCATATCGTATTTCTTCAATCACTGGATGGAATGCTGGGCAGTCAATAGACTAGGGTAGGGCTTCTTATCTACCACTATCTACAGCACGGATCTGCCCTCTAAAACTCTGCTTGCTAGGCATCAGTATTCTTAGTTTAAAGACAAAATCATAGGATGTGACATTAAATACTGGTCAAGTGCTTTGTGTGTATTAGTTTAAGTCTTTTAAAAAATAAACTACCTCATTTAGTTATAGGCAACAACTCTTGTAACAGTGGGTGGGGCAGCCGAGGTGAGAGAAGGTTTAGGACACTAGCTAAGACACCAAGGGAGCTGCAGAGGCAGAATTTGAACCCAAGGCTCACTTTGCTAGTTGCTGATGAAGAATAGGAGACTCTCTCTAAACAGCAGACATCCTGATCTATTTCTAGGCAACGGATTGCTTGTGCAACTTCAGATTCCATCCTCTATTATGTAAAGCACAAAATAAAAACTACATATATTGCTTATTTTTCAAATTTATCCCATAAGTCAAAATTACATTGTAATACAAGTTGGATATGTGGTACATGATTATAAACCCAGCAGCTGGGAGGTGAAGGCAAGTAGAGAGGACATCAAGGTCATCCAAAGCTATATAAAGAGTTCCAGGAAGCCTGTGGTTCATGAGCTCCTGTCTTGAAAAACAAACAGCAAGGAAAAAAAATCAAAAACAGAAATAAAAGCACAACCCCATCCTCAAAATAAAGGGGCTTGATTTTTTTAGGAGATTACAAAAGTCTATTCATATATTTATATCTATCTTGATGATGACCTGCCCTAAGTTAATACAAATTTACTTCGAACTTTCAAAACTCTTCTGTTAAGACAACCTGTTGTCTGAGTATGACGTTAACAATGCATAAGAAGTTACTCAGGTAACTTCTAAAGCCAGAGACTTCAAAACAGTGTGCTCCTTACCAGCTCTTCACCAGCTGCACGGAGGGGGTATTCACCAATCGGTCAGGGAGGATGTCGATCTCCTTCAGGATATTGGCTAGTCTCACAGGCAATTCTTGCCGCAGAAAAGAAAAAGAAGTTCTTTCACAGGCGTTTTCTGAACCTGCAATGGATAAAACATGTTCAGTTGGGGGGGGATAGAAAATAAATAACGAATATAAAGGAGATTGAAAAATGATATCTTAACCACAGTTAGGTTAGTGTTTATAAATACTTTAGGAATAGATATCTTCAGTATATTTTCTTTCTGTTTTTTCCCCCTTTTCCTTCTTTTAAGAACGACCAATATAGGGGAATTGCTGTTTATTTTCTTGCCAAAAAGAATTTACTCTGGAGAAGTCAGACCACTTTCTAGTCGTTTCTATCCACGAGAGCAGGGACAGCCTGAACCACAAACTCAAGAACACTGTCTAACGAGTATGGACTAGACAGGGACTGGGTAGGAGACAAAGGAGTTTCCAGACTAGCAGTAAACAACACCACATCAACACCTTGAAATGTTCCTATGGCATTGCCGCAGAAAGGGATTAAACCAGTTTTTGTTTTAGTAGTACTGTAAGCATTTGTAAAACAAGGCAAAATGGTAAAGATGTTTGTTAGGCATGCTAAGAGGTAGACGGGGTAGATGTGTGTGTGTGTGGGGGGGGGGTGGAATCTATCAATCTGAGGTGAGTTTATGTTATTAGGAAGTTGTACATTGGGAAGAAGGAAGGAAGTTTCTAGTACATTATTAAAACGGTGGCTGAAAGCACACTCATATATATGTATACATTTCAACTCATAAAGATCTAGACAGCAAGAAGAGGAAAGTGGAGTCGACGCTGAGCATCAGTAGGTTTACAAGTGAGCTACACTTGTAGTACAAACTGTCAGAAAGTAGCCAAACTTGGACACCGCAAGGTGCACAGCCTTTTGAGGCTCCTGAGCTTCTCGGCCAAGT
>CABHPH010132807.1:11250-27817 GCA_902168325.1 Peromyscus nudipes
TCTCTCTCTCTCTCTCTCTCTCTCTCTCTCTCTCTCTCTCTCAACATTTTCCTCAGCTTCATTTTATGTTGCTATAACCAACTACCTGAGGCTGGGCACTTACCTACAGAAGAAGTTCCTACAGTTCAGTGCAATAGGAAGAGATCACACACATGGAGGAAGCAAGAGTTTCGGGGGGCCAGCCTGTCTCTTTTAACAGCAACCCACCTAGGAGAATTAACCCAAGTCCTTTGAGAACTACATTAATCCCTTTCAAAGGCAGCATCCCCAGTGATGACTATGTTCCACCTCTTCAAGATTCCTGCCATCTCAACACCAGGGACCAAGCTTACAATACATGAAGTTGGGCTTGATACACTCAAAATATGTCCAAACTGCAGTGATCCCACTCTTAGAATAGAAGCAATAATAGTCCTCCTCCTCCTCCTCCTCCTCCTCCTCCTTATAGACTCATGATGATGACAAACTCGGTTAATGTATTTTAAAGGCTTAGAACAGCCCCCTGGTAAACAAGTGCTCAATAAATGGCAGCTAACCTAATTATTCCAAAATGTTCCATTGGCCTCCAAGCTCCGACCCCTCATCTGCTGCCATTCAGCTCTCAGTAGGTAACAATACCCTTTGTAAACATGTCAAAGCCATCTGGCAAAGGCAGCCCTCTCAAAGAGCTGCCCCTGCACATCACAATATCTCTATCTTCACCCCACCCGTCTTTCTTACTTGTCTCCGAGATAAGTGGCGTTCTTCCTCACTAAGGCCAACTCTTCCATCTATGCCTTTGAAGCTTTCTCCTCCCACCCTTGCCAGACTTTCTCCCATCAACCCTGATACTTCCTCTTGCATCTTCAGTAACAGTAATTCATTTCGATAAGTATTTTCTGGGGTGCCTCCTATATGTACTGTTGCTATTGAGGGTGCTAGAGCCATAGAAGAAGTAAACAAGACAAAGTCCCCACTCTGATGGTGCTTTCCTTGAGAGGGTGGAACAGCTGGAGGTGGACAGACACGCACAGAGTTCGCAAAGCACGGCAGAGAGAACACAGCAGCATGAGCACCAGAAGGTACAGCAAGACAACTTGCTCCAGGACAGTGCCTTCAAGGATGTAGCAGTAATCTTCCGAAATCCCCGGCAGCCAAAAGATACCTTATCTGTATCTGACTGGTGGTGACACAATTACATACCACTGAATCCAAACAGTCAGGCTCTGTCCGAGATTGTATCTCAACAAAAGAGGGGAGGAAAAGTCCTGAGGCAGAAAAACAGCTTGTCTTGTTCTGAGGTCAGCAAGGCAGAGCACAGTGACAAGGAGCTTGTGCTGGGCAAGAGGTAGTTGGGGACTGGATCATGGAGAGCCTGAGAAGCCAAGGACAGGAGTTTCATTTTATTTCATATGCAACAAAAAAAAAAGCTATGGATGTCTTTTGTCAGAAGAGTGATGTAGTGACTGTAATTTACTACTCTGCTAACAACTGGGTAGAATATGACCCCAGAGTCTAAACTGGGCTGTTAGAAACAATTGTTCTCTCCCACACTGTAATGACAACGAATGTAGGGTGTGTGCTTCCCTTGTTATAATAAAACACCTGAAATAATTAATATAAAGGGGAAAGCGCTTCCTTAGCCCTTGATTTGAGAGGTTTGGTCCATAATTAAGAGATGGAATTCCTTTGGCCTTCTAACAGGGTGCAGAAGTCAATGGTGGGAAGTTCATGGTGGAACAAAGTCTCTAAGCCAGGACAAAAAGACGGGATGGGATCCCACAAGTCCTTTGAAGTGCATGCTCCCCACTTATCTAAGGATCTCTGGGGAGTCTGTTCGCCCCAAGACAGACAGGACGATAGACCAAAGAACTGATTCTATCCAGGTCTAGTTTGGTGGATGCGTGCGTTTATTCCTGTTACTTACAGGAGCATGGGTGACTCACATGCAGCTGCATCACCAGAAAGCCCCACCCTAGCATGAATGATGACTCCGAAAAGCTGCATCTGTGGAGTCTCCTCCCCGCCATCAACCTTCCACCACCTATGTACACTCTACCACTTCCCTAAACCGTGTGCAGCTGGAACAAGGTGACGCGTAACTAGGGGTGGACTAGAGGAAGTGAGTGGCTGGAATCTCAGGGGAAGGTCTGATTAACTTCCCCTCATGTTTCCTATACAGAGATGGTAGTAATCTCATGAAGGTCTCATGCAAGTAATCACAGCTGCTCTGATCCCAAGATGGCAACAGCCATGCCAGGGCTTGAAGACCATTTTACAACACTTTCCTAGTATCATCCCCCTGAGGTGATGGATCTTTAAGGAACATTCAACATCCAAATCATAGTAGTAAAGAGGCCCTTTAAATTCCTTTTAGCTTCATCTTCAACATATAGCATCAGTTTAATGTCCTCCTGGTAGCTGATATTCAGCTTAGCTTAGACTTTAACCAGCTTCTCCTGGTATCTTCCTCTCTCTCAAAGCCCAGGCCTAAGCCTTTGCCTGCTCCAGACCCTTGGGCCCGGGTTGTAGTCATGTACCAATTAGAATTCAACAAGTACTTATCAGGCACTCACTAACTATGGGCTACTGTGGAAGGTTCCGAAGGAAACTGAAATGGGTAAGATGGGAGATAAGACAAATATGTGGACTCTTTTTTTAAAAGATAAGACACATAGGGAAAAGCAGGGGTTAAGAATGCGGAAGAAGAGGGTTGAGGGGTGGTGGATGGGAGAAATGAAAGACGGTGGTGAGGGGTGGGAGGAAGAAAGGAGAAAAAAGGAAGAGTTGGGGTGTGGACGTAAATGTAGGAAAAGACAGCCGAAGAAATGGAGCCAAGATTGGGACAAAGTTTCCCACATCTGGGCCCTCTTTGCCCTTGCCCACCTCCTGGGCCCTGCAGAATCCAAGCTGTCATCACGTGAGATCTGAGTTGGGGAGCTTGAGATCCTCTGGCCCCTGCCTACCATTTCAGAGGCCAGTTTCTCTCTGTTTATCTTGCACCATCTCTGCGGTTCGTTGATGCCCCACCTCTCTGTCGATGCCCCGCCTCCCTGTCGATGCCCCGCCTCCCTGTCGATGCCCCGCCTCTCTGTCGATGCCCCGCCTCTCGTTGTACTTTGACTCCCACTCACCACAGACGTTCCAATTTTCCAGCCTGGGCTTCAAAGCCCTCCTCAGTCTTTTATGCCCACTTCTGTGGCTGAATCTCCCACTCTCAACCTTCCTGTGCACTCCCCTCACATAAACCCACCTATATTCTACTGCCCAGTCTGTATCAGTCCCTTGGATCCCTCTAGCTCAGTGGTTCTCAGCCTTCTTAATGCTGTGACCCTTTAACACAGTTCTTCATGTTGTGCTGACCCCCCAACTGTAATTTTGCTACTGTTATGAATCGTAAATATCTGCTATGCAATCCCTGTGAAAGGGTTGTGACCCACAGGTTGAGAACCACTGGTCTAGCTCCTGTAGCTCCATCTGTTCAGGCTCAAGCAAATCTATTGTCATGTCTTCCAAAAAAGCTTCCTCCTGCCTCCTGCCTTCCTTGAACTTTCCCTCTAGGCCACTCTTTTAGAGCACAGTCTGTCAAAGAGTGTTGCTGCCCCTCAGGACTGGAAGTCCCAAGAGAGAGGGACCCAAACTGAGAATATTTGGAGTTTTCCCATAGTGCCTTGCAAAGAACAAATACTCAATAATATTTGATTAACAAAAATTATTACTGAAAATACATGAAGATGCAAGTCTGTGTGCAATATGTGTTCCTAAATGTGTATACAATTAATTATTCATTCTGAGTTCTGCTAACTTCAGAGAAATTTGTGAGTATGTATGTGAGCAGGTGGGGGATTAGTGGATTAATGTAGTCCAAGAAGATAACAGTTTTGGTTTGGTTTGGTTTAGTTTGGTTTTTAGTATTTCGAGACAGGGTTTCTCTGTGTAGCACTGGCTGTCCTGGAACTCACTCTGTAGACCAGACTGGCCTCGAACTCAGAGATTTACCTGTCTCTGCCTCCCAAGTGCTGGGACTAAAGGTGTGTGCCACCACCACCCTCCTTAAGATAATAGTTTTTAATGGCCATGTGGTACTATCATTTCTCTTGGTTCGCAGGCAACAAAATCAGTCTTGTTGAATTTGGGTTGGTTTTTAATGAGTATGGGGTTTTGTCTGCATGCATGTTCATGCACCACATGCATGCCTGGTGCCCAGAGAGCCCAGAATGGGGAGTCAAATCTCCGGGAACTGGAATTACAGACAATTGTGAGCTGCATGTGGGTGCTGGGAATCAAACCCGGATCCTCTGGAAGAGCAGGGTGTTCTTAACCACTGAGCCACCTCTCCAGCCCTGAATTTGCGTTTTTTAACTTCACAATTGTATTTATTTGAGTGTATGTATGTGTGTGAGAGAGAGGCATACATACATACATATATACATACATACATACATACATACATACATACATACATACATACCATGGCACAAATGTGAGGTTCAAAGGATGATTTGTGGGAGTTGGTTCTCTCCTCCCACCATGTAGGTCCCAGGCATCTAACTCGGGTTGTTAGACTTGGTGGCAAGCACTTTTACCTGCTAAGCCATCTCACTGGCCCTTGAATTTCCTTTTCTTAAAGATAATTCTCAAAATTCCTCAAAAAATTAAAAATGGAACTACCATATAATCCAGAAAACATACTTCTGGATATATATCTAAAATAATTTAAAGAAAGTTCTTGAAGACATATTTGCTCATTCATGTTTATAACAACATTATTCACAATAGACAGAAGGCAGAAGCAACTGTATTGTCCATCCATAAAGGAAGGAATAAATAGTATGTGCTGGGGATGTCTTTCTATATGCTGTGAATATGTGTTGCTCTGATTGGTTGATAAATAAAATGCTGATTGGCCAATAGCCAGGTAGGAAGTATAGGTGGGGTGAGAAGACTAGGGGAATTCTGGGAAGAGGAAAGGGGAGACAGAGTTGCCAGCCAGACACAGAGGAAGTAAGATGAGAATGTTGGACTGAGAAAAGGTACCAAGCTATGTGGCTAAACATAGACAAGAATTATGGGCTAATTTAAGTGTAAGAGCTAGTTAGTTACAAGCCTGAGCAATAGACCGAACACTTTATAATTCATATAAGCCTCTGTGTGTTTATTTGGCACTGAAGGGCTTCGGGACTGGGCAGAACACAAACTTCCATCTACACCTCCATGTGTAGATTTATTTGGGAGCTGGGTGGTGGGACCTCCAAAAGGCCAAGAAAAAACCAACTACACTCTCTTCTAGTTGGAATTAAAGCCTGCTTAACAAGAGAGAAATCATGCCTAGTACTGAAAACCTAGCCAGCTACCTAAGGCAAGTGAAGTCATGGTTATTGGAGGAGACCCTACAACCACCACTTTACTAAGCCAGCGTAATTCCTGCATTGTCAATATTTATCCTTATACCGATAGATAAATACAGCTCTCATTCCTCATCAAATAATATTTTTGAAAAATTGTGTCATGGAAAAACTGGTAAGATGTAACATTAAGTAGAAAAACCAGACTAGGTGTAGTTCGGTAAATGTTCCCAATTTTCAAAAATCAAATTTTAAAATAATATGTACACACAAAGATAGTGGATATGCAGGAAAAGAAACAGTAGAGTGAAGAGAGAGCTGACAGAATAATAGAAAATCTTTGCTATGTATTCCTCTGACAAAGAAATTAATACCTTCTAGAATATATAAAACACTCAAAATTAAGCATCAAAAGAACAAATATTAAGCCAGATGTGGTGGCACACACCTTTAATCCCAGCACTCAGGAGGCCAGAGGCAGGCAGATCCTGATGAGTTCCAGGCCAGGCAGGGCTATGTCGAGATACCTTGTCTCAAAAAAAAAAAAAAAGAAAGAAAGAAAGAAAGAAAGAAAGAAAGAAAGAAAAAAAAAAAAAAAAGAAAAGAAAAGAAAAGAAAAGAAAAAACAAAAATATTGTGAAACAATAAATAAATGTTTTTCAAAGAACAAATAATCCAACCTATAAATGTGCAAGTTAATTGAACAACAATTCTCAAAGGAAGTACGAATAGTCAGTAAGCATATGAAAATGTTTTAGTCATCAGTGAAAGGAACATCCCACTCTCTGTAGTTCTCACTTTTCCTTAATAAATCTACATTTTCTTTGCTATTAAAAAAAACCAGCAGGGTAGTGGTGACACACACCTTTAATCTCAGCACTAGGGAGGCAAAGGCAGGTAGATCTCTGAGTTTGAGGCCAGCCTGGTTTACAGAGTGATTTCCAAGACAGCCAGAGCTACACAGAGAAACCCTGTCTCAAAAGACTACCAAAACAAACAGAAAACTATTTTGGGATTCCATCTAACCCAGAGTGGCTTTTATGAAGAAAACAAATGCTGGTAAGTATTCGGAGAAAGGGGAACCCTTACATAGTGCTGGTGAGAATGTAAACTGGTACAGTGACTATAGAAATCAATTGGTCGTTCCTCAAAAAAAAAAAAAAAAAAAAACCTGAAAATACAACAACCATATGACCCAGATATACCACTCTTGGCTATACTGAGGAACTCTAAGTCAACATACCTCAGAGCTATGGACAACCATGTTTATTGCTACCCTATTCACAATGGCTTGAAAATGAAACCAGCCTAGATGGGCCATCAACAGATGAATGGATAAAGAAAATGAGATATGGATGCCCAATGGAATTGTATTCAGCCATAGAGAAAACCAAAACCATGGTATTCATGGGGAAATTGGACAGAGCTGGAGATGATCATGTTGAACCAAATAAGACAGTCTCACAAAGGAAAAGTGTCACATGCTTTCTACTATGTGAAAACTAGTTAAAGAAGAATCCAAAAAAGTAGAATGGGGACTACTTGGGGGGAGGAGAGACCAAAGAAGAGGAGAAGGGAAAAAGAGAGGGTGATTAGGTTAAATGTGATCGAAGTACATTGCATGCATGTATGAAAACCTCATTGTGAAACCTACTATGTTGCTCAATTAATACATGCGAATAAGAACAAACTATTGACCGCAGTCAGTTTGGACCATGACACTGTTGTCCGTTATGACTTCAGAACGTACATGGAGGGAAACTGGAAGGTTTGTCTTGACGCTGCACAGTGCCTTTACACGGCAAGCAGAATTTTGCTTTAAATTACATGTGCACCCTCAGTGACTTTGGGAGTGATGCTGGTAATTATGATAAAGTGCACCCCCCAGCCACTCTTTGATGACAACCTCAATGATTTTAGTTAACTTTGCTATTTCTCTGGGTTTCTAGAGGTTTTTACAATGAGCCTGTGTTGCTTTTTTTTGCTCAGAAAAAGATTAAGGAAAACATTATTTCATGAAAGAAAGAAATGTCTGTGTGGGGGAATGAATGAACACAGTGTCTAGTTCAAGCACGGAGGTGACTGGAGAAGGCCTGGCCAGCCCATGTCCTCACCCCCACATTGAAGGGTGTCTCTCCTCCAACTTTGACAAAGAAGATCACTGATGTCCCATCTTATCTAGAAAGAGCTCTATGACATATAAATCTCTAAGACAGCCCCCCTCCCCACACACACACACACACACACGCACACGCACGCACGCACGCACCCCACCCACTTTACTGACAATGAGCCGCATCTAACAGTGTCTAACAGTGACTCTGGCTTTGAAGAACAAGGATCACATGCATATTGCAGCTATGGCCAGTAGGTGGCAGCAGAGGATGACTGTTCTCTGGTTAAAAGCATTTAAAACTGGAGTTATTTTTTTCTTATTTTGGCATCATTTCTTTTCTACTGTGGCTCAAAAGGCCAACAAAAACAGAGCCGTTTTTTTTCAAGACTAAATTGAAACTGTCTAAATGCAGTGGAGATTTCAACCCTGTATTCCATAGAACACCACGCCAAATCAAATAACATTTTCCTTTGTCAGTTATTTTGAAATAACGGTTGGAAGGTAATCTTGTGGCCTAAAGCTAATGACTTAGATCTTCTGTAGAGAAGAGGATGAAAGTGACTGGAGCAGCTGGAGGAGCGGGGGTGGGGTGGGGGAACCACAAATGAGAACTGGGAAGAAACAGAATGATCCCAGGCCATGTAACTAGAGAAGGAATACAAGGGACAGAGGAGGCTGAAGGTGGACGAGGTTGTTGGGAGTTGCAATAGAGCCTTCCAAATTCATATGTTCAAGTCTTAACCCCCAGTACCCATGAATGTGACCTAATGTGGAAAACTCTGTTCCTAGCTTTCCTCCAACCTCACTAGCACAGAGGTGTTGTTGCAGGCTCCCTTTGCTTCTTGGCCCCACCACTCACTGGTGGCATGTGCTGGGGTTAAATCACATCTCTTCTTACACTGCACTCTCCATTAACCTAGCTCATTCTCTTGTCTGCAGTTAACCACCTGTGTACTAACAAGTCCCAAGCCTCTATCTGAAGCAGTGTCCCTCCCTGCCTCCTTCCACTTCAGACCCATTTTCCAATGGTGTCATAACCTACTTAAGGAAAATATTGAATGATCGGGGGGATGTCCCTTTGACTATTCCCAATGTGAAATAATGTTCCCTCTTGTTTTTTAAGACAGGGTTTCCTCTGTGTAGCTCTGGCTGTCTTGGAACTCAACTCTGTGGACCAGGCTGGCCTCAAACTCACAGAGATCCACCTGCCTCTGCCTCCTGAGTACGGGGATCAAAGGTATGCGCCACCACACCTGGCACACGCTGCTCTCTTTAAATATAGGAATCATGCTCACTCCAGGGAGGTGCTCATCCCACAAAACATACCTGCTAAAGGGACAACAGAGTGACATCTCATATTGATTTCATGAGAACACATTTGCTTAGTCCAAGCATAGTGCAGAACACTTTCTACCAGCATTTTCTCTTTCTGTGAAGACATAAATTGGGTTGAGTTGAGATTAAGTGGATGCTTATATGTCGCCAGCTACTAGGGAGCTCCACTCAGATGTCCCACATCTGTCTAGTACTGACCACATCATACCACCACAAGCCCATCTTTCCCTGAGTTGTCTGTGTCCTCGGTGAATGGCAGCATAGTCCTACCAACAGAAATAGTCTGGTGTAGGTGGTGAGGGCTGATGGGAGAGAACACACCTCTGTGTAATGGCCCTAGATGGGGTGCTCAGGGACAGCCTGGGAAACCCAGAAAGCCAAAACAGGCTGCTTTGTGGGAGTAGACACAGGGCATTCTTACAGAGAGACCTTAGCCAGAAGCCTTGCCCACCTGCCTAGCCACAACGACTCTAGTGACAATGTCTAGTGTTATACTACACAATATGACTATGTGTAATTTGCCTCTGAACAAATCCTGTAGAATTCTGTTCTAGTGGCTCTCGAGTGGGTAAGCCATGGGCCAAATCCAACAGACCATCTGATTCTGTAAATAAAGTTTGATTGGAGCGGAGCAATGCTATTTTTTTCCATGCTATCTATAACTGTGTTTTACTACAATAAGAGATTTTAGTAATTGCCACAGAGACCCACAAACGAAGTCATTTACTGCCTGGTCCTTTACCGAAATTTTCCTAAACATTGTAATCTAGACTGTTCTGCTCTGAGCCCCACCAGTGAAGGCTGGGCCCTTTAACACAGGCTTTGGTAGTAAGTCTATGCCATCCAACATTTAACTCAAAGGAATCCACATATAAATGCTCAGAAGACCAACAGAAAGATAACAAATATGGCTCAGGGCAGCCATTTTGCCCCTGATCACTCACATCCAGAGTGAGCATGGAGTGGATGGGAATGGGTGCACCTGCTGTTCCCACATCTTTCTCAGTCCCTGTGCGCATCTCACCGTTCACGCTTCTCATGGTGCTGAACTGGTTCTCATGTCTGCACTCAAGCAACAGTGCTGGGACAACTGGATAGCCATCTGGAAGAATCCAGAGTTGGAGCCATACCATACACTGAGAACAAGATAAATTCCCACCACCGCAGACTGAGGGGTTTCCTCTGCCTAGGGAGGTCCCTGGAAGGATGATTAAGTTAGAGACACAGAAGATAGGCAAATGCCTTGTGGGAACCAGGGGGTTGGGGTTTGATGAAGCTAGTATACAACAGGCAGACAGACCCCTTAGCTGGAAAGAAGTTGGTCCAGGCGCTTCACTTTGAGCCAACAGTGTGGATATACACACTGTGGATGTGTTGGATTTGTCCAGGAAGTAGGGCTAAGGCTGACGTTCTCAGAGGGAGCAGAGCAGGTCAGTGGCTCGATGACACAAGAAGAGCACAAGCCCCTCAGCCAGGATGTTGAGCAAACAGCCTTCATCAGTTGCTGGAATGAAGCTAGGGTGTTGCACAACTCAGGGGTCATGACTACAGTGCCGCCCACCCCTGATTCACCAAACCCCCAGAGGCTCACATTCTGGAAAACTTGCAGGCCATGGAGCTGCTCCAGGAACTGAGGTAATCCCAGAAAGGATGAAGTGATCCCTGCTTCATTTTTCAAGTAGACAACTCGAGACCCTGTGGACAAGGGAGAGAGATGGGAACGTGAGAGCAAAGCCAGCAGATGATCCTTGTAGAGACTCAAATCTTACAGTCTGAAACGTGTTAGAAGTATTTTTGAAAACACTTTACGTAGTTGACTTCCTTTAGCTTGTACAGATACTTTGTGAGTTGTTATTGCTCAGAGTTTAAAGTTACACCGCATGATGAATTTTGTGTTGAACTCATGTCTTGGCTCAGGACAGTAAGGCACTAACCCAAACCTGAAACCTGATTGAAAGCAGAGAGCATGTTCCTCCTCTCAGCTGGGTAACACCTGAAATGGGAGGGAGTGACACAGGGGCTCGGTGATTACCTCAGCCTCTACATCAACATCCGAGGACCCCCTGAAGTCGGAGGGCAAAGGGAAGATGCTGAGCTTCCGGAGTCAGGCTCCTTTGGAAGTCATTCTCAGTGCTGCAGAGTGTGGCCATCTTGCCAGGAATGAAGGTAGTCTAAAGCGATGGTTGGAACCCTCCCTTTGGGTATAGGCCTATTGAAACATTGGACCCCTAAAAATCTTTCCCATGGGAGATCCATGCTAGTAGAAGGAAAGGCTGAGGCCATGGTGCCAGCCAAGAGAGGAGTTTGCCTCCCGGAGATTCCACACAATTCTGACACCTTTTCAGACCACTTACAGGAGAGAGAGAGGTGGAGCCCATGCAGACAATGATGAGTCAGTGATGAGCAAGACCATATCTTGACTGGAACTACTTAGTTCTGGCCCTCTATTTAAATCTATGTGGCAGGACCCAGAAGATGGACACAGGGCGGCAGAGTCACTGGCTCTTTTTGTCCCTTTTCCTAATGTGACAGCACTGGATGAATATTTAAAACTCCTTTCCCCTGCAAATTTGTGCTATTGCTTATTTGCTTAGTTGCCCTATTGAAGGCGAATTGCTGCACCTGGCTTGTTAGGGCCCAAGCTCTGATCCTAACAACTCTGGTAGCAAGAGCAGCTTTGAGTGGCAGCCCGTAAAGCCATATGAGGCCTGGTTTTCTCTCACCGCCCGTTCCTTGAGTCTCGAACATTGCCTCTTGTTGCACACTCCTAGTCTCCTCTGTGGAGGAGATCTATGGTTCTTTTTTTATTCTTGTGACTCCAGAAGGGAGAGTGGTATATAAAGAATGGAGCAGTCACCTGTTGTGGTGGCCAGCCTAGACACGTGGCCTGGCTGCATGTCCGTCACGAGGAACTGTGCTGTGAGATTTGTGAGATGCCCCTCTCATACCCACATCAGTTTTCTGGGTGGAAGTGTTTACAAATGGCTTTATTTGTAGGGTGGGATCTGTGAAACCCAGAAGAAGGCTAGTGATTCTGAAGAGCCTGAGAAGTTTAGCCTGGAGCATCTTCCCACGTCTTGCCAATCATGGAGACCTCAGGCCATGGCTGATTCACTGGTTGTTATCTTGGGCTCTTTACCAGCAGGCTGCCAAGCAAATGTGTGACCCAGAACCTTAAGAGCCAGGAGCCTGCCCAGCACTCTTGATGCATAGCCAACTGCAGGAGCGGGATCTCTGATTCCCAATGTAAAGCTTTCCACTGTTCTAGAAACCAGCCCGAAGGCACCTTGGCCTGCACTGTTCCATGACCACTCAGAGGCACTTTTGTGCCACAAGCAGCCTGACAAAGTCAGAATGCCATTTTGTTCTGAGCTTTCTTTAGGTGATAAAGCCTCAAAAGGAAACTGGAGAATACTAAAACACCAGGATTTCCCTCCGTCGTGGCAAGAATCTATCCTGGTCCCAAGTGAGGCCTAGTCTGGGCGGCCCCTGCTTGCATTGCCAAGACTAGTGCCGAAGGGCAAGCCACGGGAAATGCAGAGAGATCCTAGCTTCTCCCCAGGCACCAGCCCCTAGCAGATGACCTGAGGCAAGCAAGGGATGAGGATTGTGATGTAAAATGAAGCAGGAGGCAGAACTGAACTGGGAATGCCAGGGCTGTGGAGATGGCTGTGCTCCCGGCTTCCACAGTTCTAGAGCATGCCTTTGAGGGTTACCTGACCACAGGGCATGTGGCGGGTAGGCTGAGGGTGTGGTCAAATGACCAAACTGGACACTGGCGTGGCTGACACCTCCCTCTCTTTCACGTTCGCACATCCTTAGCATCCCAAGTTCTTTCCCACTTCTACCAAACTCCATCTCCCTCGTAGCCCAAGGCACTAACCATCACCATCTCTCTGTGGTGATTCTAAGACACCAGTGGCAGACAGACTGTCAGCCATCAGTTGAATTTGCATCTCAGATAAATAGAATCACTGTCTGTCTATCTTGTACTACGTTTGGATAGTACTTACACTTAAAGAAAGTGTTCTCTATATGAAGTTCAAATTTAACTGGACCATCTGTGTTTCATTTTGTTTGTTTCTCTTTTTCTTCCTTTTGTTTTGTTTCTAATCCTAGCAACCAGAGCAAGAGCTTCCCAGCCCTGCATCCCATACAAGACAGCCAAAACGAACTTCCAGACATTCAGATATGGTCATGTCACTCACTACTCAAAGCCATCAATAATCCCTTCTCATCCAGGGATCAAGTCCAAGCTTTTCACGTGACACACGAGACTAACTCTGCCTGAATGCCTACCAGCCCTTATCTTCATCTCCTTCTGGTACCCTGAACCCACATTATGCCCCCAACATACCAAACACCCTGTACTCCCCTAAATGTGTTTCTTTGCTTTTTCATATACATATACCCATTGTGTCCAGCCACCTGAAAAACTCCAATTCGTTCATCCAGAAACCACCACCACTGGCACACACACAAAAAGACATATAGACCAAAGGATTTGAACAGAGGACCGACCCAGAAATAAACCAAAGCATCTACAGCTACCAGATCTTTGGCAAGGGTGTCAAAAACATGCACCAAAAAGAAAATGTCCGCTTCTTCAGCAATCGTGCTGAGGAAACTAGATGCACATGTAGAAGAATGAAACTAGATCCCTCTCTTTCACCCTAATACAAACAGCAGTTCAAAGTGGATCAAAGACCTTAACGTAAGACCTGACGCTTTGAAACTGCTGTGGGAAAGCAGAGATAAAATACCTCAAGACACAGTTAGGCATCGACTTTCGTAAAAGGAAGCCAATAGCATAGGACGTAACACTGAGAACTGATAAATCGGGTTGCATGAAATTAAGAAACAATCCCCAGAGTCTGAAAAGACAACCTACAGGCTGGGAGAACGTCTTTGCCAACTGTACATCAGACAAGGGATCAATATCTAGAATGTACAAAGAAATGCAAAAATTAAACACCAAAGCCTCACATTCCCCCAATTAATACATGTGCTAATGAACTGAATAGTCAATTCTCAAAACAAGAAATACAAATGACCAATAAATATTTTTAACAAGTATCCAACATCCTTAGCCATCAAGAAAGTGCAAGCTAAAATTTTTCAAGATTCCAACTCAACCCAGTTAGAGTGGCTATCAAAACACAAGTCCTGGGGCTAGAGATATGGCTCAGTGGTAAGAACATGTGCTGCTCTTGTAAAAGATCAGGTATCAACATGGCAGCTCACATCCATGTATAACTCCAGATTCAGGGGATCTGACACCCTCTTCTAGCCTCCATGGGTACTAGACATGCACATAGTGCACATACTTACAGGCAGGTAAACATTCATACATATAAAATAAAAACGATTGTTTAAATGCTAGCAAAGACATGGGGAGAGAAGAACCTTTCTATAGAGGGGGGTGAGCTGGTGTGAATATGGAGGTTCCCCAGTGCAGTGAAATTAAGACTACTAAATGATCCAGCTCACTCCTGGGTATGTGCCCAAAGGATTCTCAGTGATTATCCTTGAAACACTTGAACAACCATGCTTATTGCTGCAAAATTCACAATAGCCAGAAGATAGAATAGTCTAAATTCCCATCAACATATGAATGGAAAAAGAAAGCATAGTACATATACATAGTGGATTTTTTTTCAAGACAGGATTTCTCTATAGCTCTGGCTGTCCTGGCACTCTGTAGACCAGGCTGGCCTCAAACTCAGAGATCCTCCTGCCTCTGCCTCCCGAGTGCTGGGATTAAAGGCGTGTGTCACCACTACCTGGCAACATAATAGAATTTTATTCAGACATAAAGAAGAATGAAATCGTGTCATGGGAGAATGGATAGGACCTGAAGAACTAAATTATATTAAGTGAAACAAGCCAGACCCAGAAAGTTGAATCCTTTGTTTTGTCTCTTACGTTGAGTATAGACTGAAACCCCGCCCCATGTGTGTGAGGGGCACATTGGAGACCGGGAGAGAAGAGGAGACATTACGGGAGGAGAGAGGAGGTAGAGAGAGTAATGGAATACAAGTGACACAAAAGCAGAAGGGACAACCACCACCTGGGGAAAGGAGGAGATCAGCAAGAGGAAAGCAGATGAGACAGAGAGGGCCATCGGGAGGGGGACAAATAACATGCAGTGACATATATATGAAAACCCCAGAAGGAAATCCATCAAGCTACATGTGAACTTTGAAAGCAATTTTAAAATAATTTATCTTGAAGGAATATCAGATAATACAATCTAATTTTTTAAATGAAGCTTTAAAGAAGCATGTTCTAGCCAGGCATAGTGGCGCACGGAAAAAAAAAGAAAGAAAGAAAGAAAGAAAAAGAAAAAGCATGTTCTTGCCAAGGTCTTCTGGATATCTCACTGCCTCCCTCAAGCCAAGCACAGCTAGACACAGCATTAAATGGCCCTTTACATTTCATTTTACTATTAAAGCAACCTATTTGGGTCAGTGAGATGGCTCAGAATATAAATGTACCTACAACCCCCCCACACACACACACACAAAGATAACCTTTTTTTAAAATCTGTGTTTCTCCTACAAGCGTGTGGCCTCCTTAAAGAAAATATATTCTTCATCTTTGATGTCACAGTGCACAGCACAGCTGCTGGCCAGCGTGAACCAATCAATAAAAGTGTGCGGTGTGAATGAACGAAGAGGTGTGAATGAAGTATTGATTCTAACTCTGAAGCCTCCACAGGCCACTAGAAGTGATGCAGTAACAGTAGTGGACACCAGAGGGCAGAATAAGCTTAGTTTTATCTGGTGGGCGGGGCTGGAGGGGAAATGGTACTGAAAGCTGACTTGGCTCTGGGCATCAGTTTCGAAGAGATTTCTGTTTTATTTTGCTTTGTTTTAAAATCATGGAAACAGGAAACAGGAAGGAACCTTAAGAAAGCAGTTGAATCAATTGCCTCTATTCACACAGTGAGAGAAATCTTCCTATTTCTACCTAACTACTGGTTTCCAGGAAATATAATGAATGCATCCTCTGGTTTATGAAGAATAAATCACAGAGGTTGGGACACTTGCTCCAAGCCAGAGAACCACTGAATGGTAGTAGCCGATCTGGGGCCAGAGCTCTGCAGGCAAGACTCGATGTCCTCACTGCCTCCTCCCTACAAGGGAGGTGCTGTTCCTAAATTGCACATGGAGGAAAGGCACCAAGGTGCTTTGGTAGAGTGGGGCTTGGACCCAGGTCTCCAGACCTCGTTTTTCATTCCCTGTCCTTCCTCACACTCAGAAAACTACTCGACCTTGGGATGCGATGTGAGGTGGCTTTGCAGGAGTCACTTCTGTCTGTTGTAAGGCTAGCTGCTGTGCCCGCCTCAGTTCGCTATATCCTCAGCGCCAGATCTCAGAAGGTTCTCACATTGCGAATCCTGGTGAGCCTCTGAGTTGCAGCCCAGGCCCTAAGGTGGTCAGAAAGAGGCAAGTGAGGCCCTGAGGTGGAAAACTAGGGGAAGCTCTTGCTCACTCAAAGGTGCAACCTGAGAAGGTGCAGGGTGGTAGCTTAGCATGTGCACCTCAGAACACTCAGTGCCCAGGAACCTCGCTTGCCTCACTCACAGGCCTGACCCCGGGAATAACGTTGAATCCCATATCCTAGTCTTCTTTGTTCTCACTGCTAGACTGGCCTGACCTTGGAGGAACCTGGAGGAGGCAGGGGGCTACTGGACGTCGTTAAAAGATAAGATGGATCCAGGGTAATTGGGGGCTGGGTCTCAACCCTACACACACACACACACACACACACACACACACACACACAC